>CATKHJ010170320.1:0-13544 GCA_949750685.1 Vernicia montana | reverse complement strand
GTCACATATCAATCATCAATAACCAATTCAAGAATCAATTCACATACTTCCGTAATTAAGTCGATTAGACCTTGAACTAATGTTCATTTCATCTCAATTACAATCCACATTGATCATGCATGACAATTAGCATGCCTAAGTTGAAAATCAAAGCATGAAAGAAAAGAAAAAGAAAGAAAAAAAAATAAAAGTCTCAATTGGTACGCCCGTACCCTCTGGCCGTACCTTAAAAAAATTTAGGCAGTAGTAATGGTACGCCTAAGGGTACGGGCGTATCCTTGCCTGTACCTTTGCTACTGCCATTCAAAATGAATGGTACGCCCAAGGGTACGGGCGTACCTTCATTCTAAATTGGTTTTCCCCATGAAAATCTCCAATTCCTTGCAAGAACACTCACCCATTTGATGTTCAAGGCAAAACCATTAACAAGTATGCACATTCTTGCAAAGTTTAAACTCATTTTTATCACTCAAAACATATATTAAACGAGAAATCTTTAAATCTCATCTTTGATCAAGCTCATTTTTCACCAAAATGAGAAATTGAAACCCATTTTCTTCAAAGTAAGAAAATCAAAACTCATTTTGTAAATCCATTTCTATGTACTTCAACGTACTCAAATCATCAATGAAAGGAAGAAGAATTTCAACTCAACACAAATAACCACCATACAAATGAAAAGAAACTCAAGATCTTAGAATATTACCTTTAGATCTTTCTTTTTGGTGCTGACTTCCTCTTGATCAATCACAAAAAGAAGAAGATAAAAAGAGAAATTTGAGAGAAAGAGTTTGAGAGAAAAGATGTGTTTTTGCTTTAGAGAAAATAAGAAGATGATAAAATGATTTTTGTTTTTAGTCTTCAAATCCATAAGTGGTTGCCAAATTCCTTTTAAGTCCTTCAATTCAAAACCAATTACAAGAAAGATGACACAATTTGACTAGGTTCAATGAACCATACAAAACACAATTTACCAATTTTCTTACAATTTCATTTCTGGCACAATAAATTATCAAAACGGTCCATCAATTTCTACTATTCATGCTTTATGGCAATGGCTAATCATCTTTTGATCACTTATCACATATTAATCAAATATAGTCATTCATATACTTGTTGAATTTAATCATAAATTTAACAATTCATTTGTCATACAATCACATTAAATTCACATTTAATAATCATAAAGCATTAATTTAATCCACACTCATATAAATCAATTTGTTTATAAAGCTAGGGTATTACACTTAAATCCTTTTCAAGGAATATGAACCTCTACCTAGCAAAATATCAAAAGGCCCATTGAACTACCCTTAAAGGGCAACACCACTATGTTCCAACATGCTCACACAGTTGGGAAAAGATGCAAGAATAGTAACCGTTATGCTTCCACTTCTATTATCTCCACCAAACAGAAAGGTAGAGAGGTAGCTACCATCACCAATCAACAACCTTGTAAATCAGGGAGAAGAAAGTTCACTGATTTAGGTATTCCCTTGAGTGCAATTTACAAGAGGGCCTTTGAAGCCAACATGGTTAGGCCTCTAGAGCCGAAAGCACCCCCTAGCCATCCATCTAGAAACTACAAGCCTAATGAGTACTGCGAGTACCACCAAGGAGCTGGGCACGAAACTAACATGTGTAAGAGATTAAAGCATCGAATCCAAGATCTCATTGATGATGGAGATATCCTCCCTCTAGAACCCGTACCCAATGTGCCTATCAATCTTAGGGACATTATCAATTCCCTCAAATTCAAAAATTAAGCGGACCTACCCAATGACCAGCACTTTGAAGAGAACATTGACCTAGCTAACGTGCCCTTGTTCGAGTTCTACAATCAAGTTGAGTCCATTCAATCCTGAGTCAAAGTCAAAGTATGTTGAGTGTTGTGCTTCTTTCTCTTCTTTTGAGTCAAAGTCAGAGTCTGTCGAGTCTTGTACTTCTTTCTCTCCTTTTGAGTCCCTAATTGTCAGAGTCAGAGTGGTCATGCATTTCTTTCCTTTTGGGTCTGTAATCAACTAAGAGTCAGAATTTGCTGAGTCTTACTTTTCCTTTGAGTCTGTAATTGACCTTCTTAGTTGTCTTTAAATTTCGGTACTACTCATAATGAAAAGTTTGAATTTTTCATCTTACATCTCATATGTATTCTTTTTGAATCCAACTTGAATGATAAAAAAAAAATCAATTAAAAAAATAAGAAAAAATGAAAAAGGCAAAGAATCAATTAATTATGGCACAGAGGGAAAAACCAAATGTCACATACATTGTATCTACATATCATGATAAGCAGGCATTAATCGAAAGGGCTCGTATTTTCTTAGACTATTTTGCATAGGAACCAAGGACATGATAAGGATAGACCCAAAGCATTGCGATTCACAAGATTCCGGCCCACAAGCAAGAGCTGCGGATAATGAAAGCAGAATGGATCAAACGATACCATGACTAGATGAATGCCATCGATGAAAAAGAATGGATGCTTTGTACAAGATTCAAGGTTATCAATAGAAACTAGCCAGACACTTCAACAAAAGGTGAAAGACAGAGATTTGCAAGAAAGGGAATATGGTCGTAAAAGTGATTTGAACTCCTGTGCACGACCTAAGAAGAAAGTTCAAACCAAATTGGGCTGGACCACACATACTTAAGAAAAATATATCCAGCGGAGGCGTTATCCTCATGAACATGGACGGGAACAAATCCCCTAACCCTTGCAACCTAGATCAACTAAAGAGATACTTTGTCTGAATGTAGTGTCTGTAGTTAGTTTCTCTATCTTCAAAGCATTGTAATCAGAACTACGTGGACCTGATTATCCCTAAAAGAAAATGACAGAAAAATAATGTAAGGGATACGTAGATAGCCCGACTCAGGTGCGGTCTAAATCATAGTAGAAGACATTTTTGTTTACATAACAAAGCATCTCATTCTCATTTTCTCTGTGCCTAAATGCTTCACTCACTTGATTCTTTTTGCCTAAACAAAAAATAAATATATAAAAAGAAAATGCTCGCTAAGCTGAAAACTCGAAAGGGCGGCTTCGGCAGAAATTAGAGCAAGCTCGTTGAGTTGAAAACCCGAAAGGGCGACTCGGGCAGAAGTTAGAGCTAAAATAAAAAGAGAGATGTGTCATTCAAATTGGATTCTATCAGGAGTCATGTCAAGATCCATTTTTCATATTCAAATAAAAAATGGGTAATGTGTCCTATCTCGTTTTCTTCCTAAAGCAATCAAACAACTCTACCCTTCTCGGGGTCATCTTTCCTTTGTGTCCATCCCTTCTTTCATTTGAAGAGTCACAAAAGACGAAGGAAGTGTTCAAAGTCAAATTATCGCAAGTAAAAGTCACCCTTACGTGTCATCAAGGGCATTTTTTTTTTGAGGTCATTCACGTCCTTTTGAGTCATCTTCAGTTAGTCAATCATCCCTTATTAAGGGCATGATCTCTAAGTCGTGTCTTCTTATCAAAGTGTGTAAGTCACCAAAAGACCCAAACCATTTGGCTCCCTTTTATTCCTAAAAAGTCCATCCCGACCTCTATGCCAATCTCACTGAATCCTAAAAGCACCATCCCCAAGAGTCTTCCTAGCCCACATAATGCATTCTTTCCTTTCCATTAGTCATAGTAACAAAACCACAAAGTTAAAGCTCCTTGGCAGAACCAGAACTGATCAAACCTCTCTCAGAATCTTTATTGTCTAAGCCATTTGTGGAAGGCCTACCTCTCATTTCCAAAGCCCCAGCTCCTTGATGAAACCAAACCACCCAAAAGGTCCCATCGTAGACCAAAATCAAAGCATATCCCTTTCACTGTTCAAAAAGAGTCCAACATCCAAAACCCAAGACCTAAGTTGCTTAACAGATAGGTCAATCCCCTTAAATCAGAATCAACCATCTTCACCAAGGGTCCTCCATCCGATCAGCTAAGACCCAATTGATTAAATCTTATCTCTCAAGCCGACTCGCCATAGGCCAAGCCTCTCTTCTTTTTCAAAACTTCTCGAGCCGACTTGCCATAGGCCAAGACTCTCTTCTCTTCCAAAACTTCTAAATCCAACTCGCCATAGGCCAAGGCTCTCCTCTTTTCAGAACTTCTCAAGCTGACTCACCATAAGCTGAGGCTCTCCTCTTTTCAAAACTTCTCTAACCGACTCGCCATAAGTCAAGGCTCTCCTCCTTTCCGAATCTCTTGAGCCAACTCAACATAGGTCGAGGCTCTACTCATGCCAAACTCTTTCAAAATCTCTCGAGCAAACTCGCCTTAGGTTAAGGCTCTCCCCTTACCAGAATCTTTTCTAAACCTCTCGAGCCGACTTGCCATAGGCCGAGGCTCTCCTCTTTTCCAAATCTCTCGAGCCAACTCACCATAGGTCGAGGCTCTACTCATGCCAAACTCTTTGAAAATATCTTGATTCGACTCGCCTTAGGTCGAGGCTCTCCCCTTACCATAATTTTTTCCAAACCTCTCGAGCCGACTCGTCATAGGCCGAGGCTTTCCTCTTTTCCGAATCTCTCGAGCCAACTCGCCATAAGTCGAGACTCTCTTTTTCGTCCTTCTTTATCTTGAAATCACCCACATCACCCAGAAATGTCTAAACACTCACCTAGACATTAAGCTGGTTCCTTTTCCCATCTTTCGAAAATCACCTTTTCAGATAACCAATCATTGGTTCAAGGTATTAAGTTTGCATAAACACCTTTCTACTTGAGGTCTAGATTACCCGTCATGGTCATCACTAAAAAAATCATAGATTTGTTAAACCTTCCTAAGATAGCCTTAGGAACCCACCAAAGAATCATTTCGCAACCTTCAAGTCACTTTGTTCCCAGATCACATTTAAAGAGTTGACATCGTATGCAAATTGCATTCATAACATACACAAAGAAAACCCATGAATCCACCCTCTTGCATCCATACATTCATCTGTTAGATGCATCATCACAGATCATCCTTAGCATAGAGTTCATGAATCTCAAGACATGCATACATAAATATGCATCATCTATGCACAAACATATATGCATGTACGATCATCCGCAGTCATACACCATCATGCATTCTCATCTTCAGACAATCCCAATATGGCCTTCAAGACTCATGTCTTTCAATCAACTGACAACCTTTGCGCAGAACAAGGTTCTGCTTTTCAGAAAACCTTTGCATAGAGCAAGGTTTTCCCCTTTCCAGATAATCTTTACACAGAGCTAGGTCCTCCACCCGATTCAGACAAATCAAAAAGGGTCCTCCACCCAATCGATTAAAACTTCTCTAGCCGACTCGCTATAGGCCGAGACTCTCCTTTTTTCAAAACTTCTTGAGCTGACTCGCAATAGGCCGAGGCTCTCCTCTTTTCAAAACTTCTCGAGCCAACTCGCCATAGGTCAAGGCTCTCCTCTTTTCAGAATTTCTTGAGCCGACTTGCCATAAGCCGAGGCTCTCCTCTTTTCGGAATTTCTCAAAGCTGACTCGCCATAGGCCGAGGCTCTCCTCTTTTCAGAATTTCTCAAGCCAACTCACCATAGGCCGAGGCTCTCCTATTTTCAAAATCTCTTGAGCCGACTCGCCATAGGTCGAGGCTCTCCCTCATACAAAATTTCTCGAGCCAACTCGCCACAGGCCGAGACTCTCTTTTCACCAAAATTATCTTATCAAAATCAATCCTTCACCCAAAAATGTCTAGAAGCGATCATCTAGACATCACTTTGATTCCTTCCCCCGCTTTTTATCCAAGTCAGTCCCATCCTTCACCTAAAAATATCTAGCCATTAGCCTAGATATTCCTTTGGTTCCTCTTTCCACTTCCATTTATCAATCAAATCCTACCCATAAATGTTTAGGAATGATTACTTAAACATCCCTATGGTCTATTCTCCTGTCTATTTATCAAACTCAGTCACATTCTTCACCCATAAATATTTAGGAATGATTGCTTAAACATCCCTATGGTTCCTTATACCATCCCTTTTCAACTATGTCTCTCACCCAAACATATCCAAGCACTGACCTAGACATCACATTGGTTCCTTATACCATCGCTTCTCCCGAGTTCACTATCATCAGAATCGCCTTACAAATAAGACAATTATAATGAAGGGGCAACTGTGAACCCTTAATTTTGCACCCTTAAGATTAGGGCTGCAATCGAGCCGAGCCGAGCTTTAACATGTTCAGGCTTGACTCAATATTTTTTTTTCGAGCTAGAGCTTTGAATCGAGCTTGAAATCATGTTCAAGCTTGGCTCGTTTAAACTCAAGCTTGACTCAAGCTTAGCTCGTTAATAAATTATAATTCAACTAAGCTCGAGATCGATTCGTTTTGAAATTCGTTTATAATTTATCAAAATACTCAACTTTCTAAATTTTTATTTCTAATAAAATAATTATAACAAAAATACTTAAAACTAACATAAAAGCAAAAGCATCCAATTAGTAAAAAAAAATCCAATCATAAAATTAAGCATTACATGTACTACAAAGATATTACTCCCTCCATTCCTTTTTATGGTTCGTTTTTTATTGTTTCACAAAGATTAATAAATAACTAATTACGTTAAGTTCAAAAAATAAGATGACTAAATTAACCTTATTGATTATAGAATAATGGATAATATGTGTATTAATTATAGAGTAGATAATAAGGATATAATTAAAAAAAATAAATTATAGTTTTATTGATTTCCTAAAGTGACAGATATTTGGAAAAAAAATTCCTTCAAAAAACATCAGATAAAAAAGAATGGAGGGAGTAATTAATAAAAAAAAAGATATTTTTAATGATTAGAATATTAGATTACATAATTAGGAAATATTAGATTATATTAATCAGATGTATATATATTTTAGTCAAATTGAATTACCAAAAATTTTATAAGAGTATTAAAATATATTTTTTGGAGTGTCAAAATTATTAAGTTAATAATAATAATAATAATAATAATAATAATAATAATCAAGTTGTTCACAAGCTTATTATCGAGCTGTTCACGAGCCTATTAATCGAGCGTATTCGTAAGCTTATTATCGAGCTGTTCACGAGTCTAATCGAGTCGAGTTTTGCTTTTCTCAAGCTCGGCTCGTTTATTAATCGAGCATTAAAGTAAGGCTCAAGCTTGACTCATTTATAAAACGAGCCGAATGCGAACAAGCTTTTATCGAGCCAAACACCGAGCCATTCGCGAACAGCTTGGCTCATTTGCAGCCCTACTTAAGATGCTGCCGCAGCTTGACACCTGCTAAATTTATTGCACTACGCAGAGCTGGTACAGCGGTAATTTTTCATTCCTTGAGGGGGAGAAGGGAGCAGCGCCCCTGGAGTAAAAATTGGCTTTCAAGCATCATACTACAATGATAATAAATTTTGGATCTACCGCTACTGACCGGTAATGTTTCAAACCTCATAATACCTCGAAAATTGACCCGAAAGCCCCTAAAACTGACCCGAAAACCTCGAAAACTGACCCGGAAGATCGAAAATCCAAAAAGCCAAATTGCCACTCGGACGTCCGCGAGGCAGGCCTGCGGCGGGTCCGCGAGGTTTCCTCGTGGCCGCTGCGAGGAAGGCTAGTCGACGCGCCAGACTCCTTACGACCGTCGCGCCCAGTCTGGCACGTCCGCATTGACATGCCTGACGCGCGTCAATACTAACACATGTCAGACGCGTCAGTATGACTCGTCAGGGTCGCCGATCCGCCAGCCTGTTTGGCGGCCGCTGCGAATTTCTGGCACGGGTCCGCAGATCGCCCTCGCAGTTGTACCCCTGTGAGTGGAAATTCCAATTTTACCCCTCTTTCAGCCCACTTTTTCAGCCTTTTTTGGACTTTTCACCTCACATTCATCTCCTATAAATACCCTCCTGCATTCCTCATTTCAATACACACCTAGAGCATTTGTTGATAACTATCCATTTTTTATCTTCGCTCTCTCTCTCTCTAATTAATTTTTCCATACTCATTTTGAGTAATCACTTTAATTAATTAATTTCTCTTCGATTTTAATTAATTAATCTTTAACTCAATTTGATTAATTAATCCTTTTAAATAATTAATCTTTTTAATTAATTAAAAAAAATTGGGTAATTAAGCAACCAAATCATCAAATTAATTTCCTCTGAGATTAATTTAAATTCATCATCCAAAATCGATAAAACAGAATTTCGATCCGCAAAAGCACCACGCCCACTCAAAATCCCCCAAAGAGAAGGTATATCATCTTCTCTCATCAACCCCAAAATCACCCCAAATCAAATCAAAGCAATCTGACCAATCTCTAAACCCCTCCACCTTACAGTGGAACGAACTACGTGGGTTTTGATCCCCATCCAATGGGGTACGTAGGCATGCTTGGAATCTAAATCCAAATCCCAATCAATCCCCTTTCCCTTTTTATTTTAATTTACGCTTTCTTGTAAATTTTAATTACTGCAATTATTTAATTACTTGCTCTTTACTTTTTCTATGCATTCATAATTATATCATGCTCATGCACTTTAAAGTGCAATTAATACTTGTCATCCATGAAATTAATTTTAAAAAAAAGTCAAATCAAACTTAAAAGTCAAATTGATATTATTTAAAACTAAAAACCTAGTCCCCGAGCTCAACCTGGTTCGAAGACTAGTGATTTATCCTCGGGTAAATTAATCAAAGATTAATGAATTGGAGTCAAATTGGATTTTTCTTTAATTTTTCCATTTAAATAAATTAGGGTGGCAACTCCCGAACCATTTTCAAAAATCAAATCAATTTTTCGAGGCGATAGTCGCTTCCAATCGTGAGCACCAAAATTCGTACATAAACCTTCCTTAAAAATCGCTCGTCTTTCCTTAAGGCATTTCAATTTTCCCGAGTGAGGGGAGGGGTGTTCAGGCAAGGCCTCACAATATACTGATTACAAAGATCCCTATATTAGAAGATTACAACAAGGCTTATAAATCAGGAAATCTAAACTTATTTCCTTCCATACATAACTCCTTTAATTTAGCTAATTACAAAGAATTCCTATACATATGCTAACACTCCCCCTCAAGTTGGTGTGAAGATATCTTCTAAGCCTAACTTGTTAAGTGATTTGTGAAATACTTCAGCAGAAACTGCATATGTAAAAATGTTTGCTCACTGCTCACTCGATCGTATGAAAAGGATGTCCACCAACTTTAGACTCAGCTTTTCCTTGATGAAGTGTCGGTCCACTTCAATGTTCTTATTATGATCATGCTGCACCGGATTATTAGTTATTTCCTGAGCTGCTTGATTATCACAGTATAACAACATAGGTTCTTTAGGCTTGAAACCTATTTCAGTAAGCAAGATCTTAAGCCATAAAAGTTCATAGATCCCATGAACCATGCCCCTATATTCTTATTTTTCCGAAGACCTTGTTGTTACATTTTGTTTTTTGCTTCACCATGTAACAAGATTCCTAGCAACAAACGTAAAGTATCTAGAGGTGGATCGTCGATCAGTGATGTTTCCTGCCCAATTTGCATCAGTATATCCCTTCACTTCCATATGTCCATGTCTTTTGAAGGTCAACCCTTTTCCTGGTGCCCCCTTTAGATAACTCAAAATCCTCATTACAACAGCCATGTAGTCTTCACTTGGGGCATGCCATAAACCGACTTACCACACTGTTGAGATAAAATTTGCTAGTGCACAAGTTGTGAACAGGTAATATAGTAGTGAAGTAGAGTGTTTATCCCACGAAGAAGAGTTGACATGTACCAAAATTAGGATTTCCTTTATTATTTAGAAAATCAAATAAGATTGAAGAAAACAAGTAAAATTAAATAGATATAATAAAAAATAAATTCAATATATATAAAAGGCCTATGATTTAGACTTCATCAATTGACTAGCTATAACTTCTCTATCTTTCTAGATTGATTTTATTTCATTAGAATTAAAATTATTAGATTTCCTTATATTATATGATGTTCTCTCTTAAGACACAACACAAGTATTCATGTTAACTTTATGTCTACTCTCGTGATCACAATTAACACAAACCCATTAAATTTTATGGAAATATTTTTAACAATCACAAAGAAGTGTTCTTATCTCTAAGCAATACATACTCTAGGTCTAATATCTCAATGAACTAGTATTATGCTTTCACTTTCGCTACTTCACACAATACCTTGATTCATGCAATTAATGGCCAATTAATCTCAAGCATTAAGTACTAAGATAAAAGATTAATTATAACAATCAAACCCCAATAAATCAAACATAAATAATTATAGGCAAATTAAGAAATTACATCTAAATCCTAGATAAGAATTAGTTACTCATAATTAAGAAAGAAGAAACTAATGTACAAAGAGTTTTAGAAGAGAAGAAAAGAAAACTTGATAGAAAACTTGATAGAAAAAGTGATACAAACTATTGAGATAATTCCTCTATTTATAGACAAAAGATCCTAGGTTTAGAAGGCTTAGGAAGTCCTTAGAATCCTTTAAAAATAGAAGTACAAGTCAACTCTTGAAGTAGATTTGAATTAAGAGTTAAATCACGAAAGGAAAACCAAAATCGTACTCCTCCAAGTGATGCACGGCCGTGCATACCTTGCCTTGCATGGCCATGCATAATTTTCCCAACTTTTGGCTTCGAAACAAACTCAAACAACCTTGAAAATAAGTGCACTTCTGTGCCCTTTCATCTTACACAGTCGTGCAGCCTCTGGTTGCACTATTTTTCTCCTTTTTTGTTTTCTTCTTGCTTCCGACTTCATTTTGTTTGAACTTTCAAATCCCTTGAAATTACATAAAAACCTTCTAAATAACCTAGAAAAACTAGAAAACAAATTAAGAATAAAAGATTAATATAAACAAAACTTTTGATGAATTAAGATTAACAAATACTCTTTTATATCTATCATCATTCAAGCTCATCACACACTAACAACATAGGCAATGCCTGGTCATGTGTGGGACAGATAAATTAATCTTCCTACCAACCGTTGATATCTATCCTTGTTTTTCAAAACTTGATCTGGGTAAACAGCAAGACGATGATTCTGAACAATAGGAGTCTCCACTGGCTTATATTCCAGCATACCTATTTCAGATAAGAGATCTAGTACATACTTTTATTGTGATAGGTATATACCATCCTTGGATCTTGCAACTTCAATTCCCAAAAAATATTTCAGCCCTCCCAAATCCTTCATTTCAAATTCAGAAGACAGGTATTCTTGTAGTCTTTTTATTTCGTTTGTATCATCACCAATTACAATCATATCATCTACATAGATAATAAGCAATGTGACTCTATCATTCTTGCATTTGATGAATAGAGTGTGATCTGAGTTTCCTTGGTGGTACCCAATTCTTTTCATAACATCTGTGAACCTCCCAAACCATGCCTTGGATACTGTTTCAGGCCGTACAATGCTTTTTGCAATCTGCACATTTTTCCACTAGACTATAGAGTCTCAAACCCGGGTGGAAGATACATGTACACTTCCTCTTCCAAATCTCCATGAAGAAATGCATTCTTCACATCAAATTATTTCAAAGGCCAATTAAAGTTTGCTGCAAAGATAATAAGACTCTGATGGTGTTCATTTTTGCAACTTGAGCAAAAGTTTCCTGGTAGTCAATACCGAATGACTGTGTATACCCCTTTGCTACTAGCCTCGCCTTGTATCGATCAATTTTCCCATATGCTTTTGTGTTTAAGGGTGAATATCCATTTGCAACATACTGGATTTTTTCCTGGTGGGAGTGATATAATACTCCACGTGCCATTTTTTTGTAGTGCATCCATTTCAACTTGCATTGCCTTTGCCCATTTTGGGTTTCTTAGAGCTTCCTTGACCTTTGTAGGTATTTTTATCTTCTCCATCTGATTCACAAATGCTTAGTGTTGTGGTGACAACCTGTGTGTAGAGACATATTGTGTGATTGCATATCTCACTTTTCCATTAGAAGAGTGCCTGTCAGGTGGTTTTCCACGTTTTGTTATGGGAGGCAAGTAGTAAGATGGAACAAATAATAAAGTTGGAGGAAAAACACTTTCAGGGTTACTTACCTCAGGAATATCCGTTGGATCTTGGACGTATACTTGAGGAGAGGAAAGGGCAGTGTAACACCCCGACTTTCTGACAATTTCTAAAGTTCGTTTTAATAAGGAAATATAATTATTTATATTTTTATATTGATATTTAGAATAAAATAATTAAGGTAATGAAAATATTTTATGAGATTAATTATTTAAGTTTGGATTTATTGTACATTATTTAATTACGGATTGAGTATAAAAAATTGTAATAAAAATATATTGTGAATGAAAATAATTATTTTGCGAATAAAAGACGGAAATAATAATAATAATAATAATAATAGTAGTAGTAGTAGAATATATTATGCAATTTATATTAAAATTTCTGTATATATATAATAATAAAGAATAAAAAAACTATATATATATATATATATATATATAAAATAACCAGCAGACAAGAAAGAAAGAAAGGACAAAAAAAAAAAAGAACAGAAACATAATTGGGGAGAGAGAGCAGGAGAGAGAAACGGGTAAGGGAAGGGAGAACGGTGGAACTCTGGCAAGAATCACCACCACCGTCATGCAGCTCAGCCACCAGTGAATAGTTGAGCACCAGAAGTAACCAGAATCAGTGACCAGTCGTGAAGCACGCGAAGAGAGTAGTTTCGCCGGCACCGAAGCTTCCAACGACGATTCCCGGTGATTTCGGCGGCGGATGGCGACGATTTCAGTGGTTATGGAACCGTCTTGACAAGAGTTTCAAATTGGTACCTGACTCGCTGGTTGGGGATGACCGGAGAAAGAGATCGAAGAATTAACCACCGAAGCTGTTTGGGTGTTTTCCGATAAAATGAAGGAGAGTGAGAGCGAGTGGAGGCCAGATTTGGGTTCTTGGCATTGAGACGAGTCGGATGGTGTAGCTTCTGACTCCAGCTGCACCGGTGACAACAGCGCGTGGCGGCCGACGGTGGCGCGTGGAGTTTGATCCAGCAGCCTCATTTCAACACTCCGATGCATTCTATGCCACTAGTTCTATCAAAATTTGCGTTTGTAATTCCAAAACCTCCGCTCTTCAATTTGTTATTAATTTTTAAACCATTTAATTGCCAAAATTTGTATATAAATCATTTTGAGATTATTGGAATTAAATTGATGAATATACAGATTATTGTTATTTTTATGAAATTAGTAAGAATAAATCTATATGATTTTATTATTGACTTAATCAAATGTTAAAATGAATTTATAAAGTCAATGAAATTCATTTATTAGTAAACCTTACATATTTAATGAAATTATTAAGTTATATGAGATTTTAAATGGTTTTTGACTAATATCAAATGAACTATTTATTTTTTTTGTTCTAATATATATATATTTGTATATATACGGGTATGATTAACCAAATTAATTTTTAATGTAGATTAAATTACACTCCGATGCGTTCTATGCCACTAGTTCGATCAAAATTTGCGTTTGTAATTCCAAAACCTCCGCTCTTCAATTTGTTATTAATTTTTAAACCATTTAATTGCCAAA
>CATKHJ010170273.1:0-17278 GCA_949750685.1 Vernicia montana | reverse complement strand
AGGCCATAGTCTTAAAGTGTGAAAAATATTTTTCCAAAATGAAATTTTACAAAGAAAAATATTCAAAAGTTAAAGAGGATTTTAAAGGTCTTGAAAAACTTGTTTTAAACTTGAAAACATCTAATGTTAATCTAAAAATTTCATTAGATGAAATCTCTATAAAAACCTCCTCTTTTGAATTACTATGCAAAGAAAATAATTCTTTAAAATTAGAGGTTGAAGAATTAAGATCATCCATTTCCAAATTTTACAAAGGAAAGGAAGCTTTAGATACACTTATTGTATCTCAAAGGACACCCCTTGTGAAATATGGCTATGGTTTTGACAGTACATCAACTTCCACATCCTCCCCTCCATTATTTGTCAAAGCCTCTACTCCTCAAACTTCTAGTATAGAGGTAGTAAAAAAGGAGGTTAAAACACACACAAAACCTTCAAATCCTAAAAGGATTAAGAAAGGTTCATAAGGCTCAAGAGCTAAGCCTCAAAGAGCCAATCATGCATTCATCTATCAAAAGAGGCATGTTCATAAAACCCACAATCACAATTTCATACATGCTCTTGTGTGCATCATAATATAAGTGCAAAAAGGCCTCAATTTCACTACAAAATGGCAATGCCCAAAAAGACTTTCAAATCAAAGCTTAAATGCCATTATTGTATGAAAAATGGGCATATAAATGTCTTTTGTAATATTAGGAAGGCTCAATTAAAAATTGAGGATCCTTCCATGATTAACCATCAAGGACCCAAATACACTTGGGTACCAAAGCAAAGATGAATTTCTTTTCTTGTAGGTGTCTCTCATTCACTCAAAAGTAGCTTAATATGTTCAATGAGAACCCCTTGATGTAAAAAAAGTTTGTTCTATTCTTTTACTTGTTTGCTTGTTTATTTATTTTCTTGTTACTCATGCTAACTTTCAGTCCTTATTTCCCTTACTCTCCCAACAAAAACCCTCTTTTTGATCTTACCAAAGGGGGAGAAATGGTAAAATTGAATTTAAAAAATGACTTATTTGATTAAGGGGGAGAAAAAAATTTTTCTTTGAAAATACTAAGGATCATTGATTGAGGGGGAGCTTTATATCTTGTATATTTATTTTTTTTATGTCAAATTCAATTTGTTTGTCAAAATCAAAAAGGGGGAGATTGTTGACCTAAATTGGGTGTTCAATTTAGTCAATCTTTATTTTGATATTGACAATCAAATTGAATTGTACTAATGTTTTATCTAAGTGTATTTTTTTAGATAAAATGCCTTAGGAACACTTGGAAATCAAGAATTTGAAAGATTCTCTAAGTGTTATGCTGGACTTCTAATTTGCGCCCGCAACACAAGAATTGCATTCGCAATAGGCATGTCGTGACCGCAATATTGCTAAAGCCCTAAATTGCACATTTTAGACAAAAAGGTTCGCGGTCAGCATCGTGCCCGCAACTCCGAGCGCGAAAGCAGTATCGCGACCGCAACAAGGCTGTAGCGACTGCGATATTCATAAGGCTGAGAATGAGTTGCAACGATCATATTGAACAGGCAATGAAAATCTGCCACATATCACTAGCCGTTGAGCCATATGAAGATTGCGACCGCAATAATGTAGTAGCGACTGCAAAAAGGACATTGCGACCGCGACCAAGGCTTAGCGACCGCGATTCCACTCTGATAGTGCATTTAATGAAGATTTTATAGCTGTTAGGGAGAGATTTGGCCATGCTTCAATTGTAACGGCTCTTTGGTGTTGGGAGGCTATAAATACCCCCTCCAAAGGCCTTCATTAACAATCAACAACTTTCATAAATGGCAAAACTCTTGTATTTTCATTTTTCAAGCCTTAAACTTCATTCAACACATTTTGTATTTGTTGTAAGAGCATTCATTGCTCAAGGGTTGGGTGTTAGCCTTAAACACTTGATAGGTTTGAGAGTTAGCCTTAGGAAAACTCTTGTTTAGGTTTGAGTGTAAGCCTTGTTAAAACACTTGTGAGATTTGAGTGTTAGCCTAGTGAAAACACTTGAAGGGTTTGAGTGTGAGCCTTGAGAAAACACTTGTAAAGTTTGGTGTGAGCTTAAACACTAAGTTGGGAGTGAACTTGGTAAAACTCCATTGATAATGAAATATCCAATTGGTGATTGGGGAGTGGATATAGGATTGGTTATAATCCGAACCACTATAAATTCTTTGTGTTCTTTCTTTTCTTCCCTTATTCCTCATTCATTTTTAATTTTTAATTACCCATCAATTTAACCCTCTTTCTTGGTGCATCTTGGGCAATAATGATGAAACAGGTATCCATATATTTGTCCCAAAATGGGCAGTCCAAAAATGCATATCACTCTCCCTCACTCGCCGGAGATCGTCTAAAATCTACGTCAGTAGTCCCAAATATTTGCCGGATTTCGATCAAAAATCAAAGTGAACCATTTTAGACAAAATGGGTACCAAATGAAATATTGAAGAAAGAGTAGTCCAATGGTACAAACCTCATCGAATACGGAGATCAAAATCATTGTCGGAAACTTCACCATGGCAAACTAATCAGATGACGCATGGGCTCACATCCGGTGGCAGTTGGCGACGAAACTAGGGTGGGTGTCACACCCCAACTTCTGAAGTGTGACGATCCTAGGGCATAGGGAGACATAAGGTTACCTAAACCCGTAGAACCCTTATTCTATGCTGTAACAAGCATTTTATACAATAAACATATTACCCAAATCGTAACTTATAATCCCATATTCATATACTCTTTTCATATCAATAGGGTATCCAAAGTATACCTTACATATACCAAAAGGATACCCAACATATACCATATGTATACCATACGTATACCTCTTGTATACTCATCATATACTTGTACCATTAACACTATGCAATTTATATCATCATTCATCATCACAGTTATACTTAATATTACCATAACTATCATTTTATAATTATAGACTATGATCATCAAACTAGAGTTGCATAATTAACTACTATGAACCATTATGACCATGGAGCTCTAGACTTAACTCTTGAAAATACAATACATTAAGATTCATAAATTAAACCTCCTTATGTAGCAGAGGAAACCCCCAAGCGAAGAATGGAAACTTGAGAATTTGCCTTACTTGACCTTCAATATACCTAAAAAATATAAACTACTAAAAGAGTGAGATAAGCTTAGTGAGAATGTAATATCTTAATATAATATGCCAGCTGAAATATGTATATCAGAAATAAGAATTTAAGTTCAATAGAATATCGATGAAAGGTTTTCACTTTGGTACTCAATATAGATTATAAATGATACTATACTATTCAATGATATTTATATCAATGAAGGATCAATAATCAATGGATTATCGTTTAGTATCACTTTAGCAGAAATTAGAGATTTGAAAACTGTATGCTTTCCACTAATAAATAAATAGAGTGGTGGCTAATGCCTTGCTCACTCACACTGTTCACTGAGCGCAAGACTGATAAGGTCTTACGGTTAGGACCCTCCTCCTAACTGGGGCGAATACACTATCCCTATCCGACGGGCCTTCTTACCATGTATACATGACTGATGTATAATCCCATATCAGTTGGAGATTTCTGCTTATAAAGAATATCATTTAATATGGTTCATAATATATGAACAATAGATCACATGGATATTTACCATAGTATCAATGAGGGTTTCTTACAATTTCAATAATGGTTTCAAATGAACCTTAGAGTGTTCAATTGAATCAAGAGTTTAACAATTGGGCTGAAGGCCATCAATGAATAACAAATAGGTCGAAGGCCAATAATAGATAGCAATTGGGCCAAAGGCCATCAAGTATAGTCCTAGCACAAGGATTTGAATGACAATGGTTGTATAAGGTTTATATTAAGGGTTGCTAGGACTTTCAATAATATATATATACATATATATCAATTAAATGATGATTCAAGGGCGAATGCCCATACCATATTAAAATATTACATACTCACCTCTACTCTTTAGCTCATAGCATAAGCTCTTAACACAACAGAAGTGGTGCTCCTTGGTCTCTGGAACACTTTCCTTATATTATCCTTTAGGTTCTACAATGAACCATACCATTTATGTTATTCAATTGAGTACCATTAAACACTTTACCAACTTAACTATTTCAATCCTAACTCTATTACTACTAAGTCTACATCTAAGATATATTAATCATCTAATATCAATTCAAGTCAACATACATATACACATATTACCATTTAAAATACTTTCATGTTCAATATCACGTAATGGCCAAATGGCCTAGGGTGTAAACCCTAAACTCATTACTTCCAATTCTCACATTTAATTAAGTTATCATATAAATAATATATACACATAATGATATGAATTATTATCTCATAATCTCCAAGATACGAAGAGTGGCCGAATGCATACTCATACAAAGCCCAAATCAAATTCATTTTAACTTTTAATTTGATTACAAATTAAAAATATGCAAATTATTACAAGGGGATTTAATAGTTTATATTAAATAAAAGTATCAAAATTTAGCAATCACATGGTGGCCGAACCACGCCTAGATCTAAAACTCTAATTCATTAACTTTATTCATACCAAATAATTTATCAATATAATCTTGGCATATGGAAGCAAGCACACTTCTTTCATTGAATGCAATTAAACAATTCAAATACCCAAATTATAAGTTGACCGAATGGGTTGAGTGTACCAATTTAAATTTATATTTTCAATTCATGAATTCCAAACCAATACTTATTATTCTTGTACATTTGCCCAGGTTCCAAATGTCACAGGAATTAAATCAATATATGGATATTTTCCATATGTCAACCGAATTATGTAAGGAGTAATCCAAGTATCATTTCCAACAATCATCCAATCTAAGCCAAACATTTTCATTTATACATATGTACAAGCCTAATAATCCATTTAAATTAATAAATTAATATCTTACTCTCACATTTTCAATCTTGGCCGTAAGTTACAACACAAACCCTAACTTATTCAATTTACTTGGTTTTTAAAGATCATACATCATTTTTTAGGCATAGACAAATTAATTTCTTCATAATTTTAAACAAGTAAGATATTTTTCCCTTAATCCCTCATAATGGCCGAATGCAATAGATAAGGGGAAGAGAGTAATTTCAAATATACAAAAAGAAAAACTTAAAAACCAAGCTTGGGAGATAAGAAAAATTTAATTAAAGAATTACTTGAAAAACAATCTCTTTCTTCTTCAATCAATACCTTAGCCGAAATGGGGAGGGAATAATGAGAATAGTATTATGTTTATTTTAGGTAGAAAAAGGAGAAGAGAAGTGAAAGAAAATTTATAATAGAAAATGCTAAGTTTGAATATGTGGTCACAATTAACTCTTTCTCTTGGAAGGTGTCTAAGTGGCTTATGATATTTTGTCCACTACAAAATGGTATTGGAAAAGTGAATAAAAAAAAATATATATATATTTGTATTTCAATGGTATAGAGAATTCGGCCAAAGCATAGTAGGGAAGTGGGGTCCACTTCCCACTATCACCATTTTAATACTCCATAATTCAATTTTTTTTTTCAAATTTGGCAATTTTTTATTCCTATGTCACATATTATTAGGAAATTTCACATTCATCCTTATAAATACATAATTTAATTATTGATATGAGAATTATTTAATTCAATTGCACCCACGTACACATATTTCATGGAACATGAATTAACAAGAAAGTATAAATCGAAAATTTTCGTTTTTTCACTTCAATTAGGGTTCAGCCTTCCTTATGAAATTATTTACTAAATTTATTTAATTACTAAATTATATTCCTCATATAGGGCATGTTCTAGCTAGAATAGTCGAGGTTATTATAGCGGATGACTGGTCGGGGGCTTGGCTTTCTTCCTAGCCAGCGCATGTCGCAGTCTGATGGCTGGACGGTGATGGTTTTGCTAGCAGTCCCTCCTTCTCTCTCTCTCTCTTTCTCCTTTGTCTAAAACAAAAATGCTGACTTGGCCTAAAATAAACCAATCAGCTCCATGTGCATTATATATATATACATAAAAATAATAAAATATTTCCTTGGGTTTTCTTTTTCGGGTTTCACATTCTTCCCCTCTCAAAAGAAATTTTTCTTCTAATTTCCTTAGACACACTTAATTCCCATTTATAAGCTCTCATTACCCTGCTCATCTTAATTCTCCTTGTCACACCGAACTCCTCAGTTCGTTTTCCTTAATATCAACTCATCTTTGATATCGAGCATCATTAGCTCGTTCTTTGTCCTCATCACACTGAACACCCTTAGTTCATCTTCGTTCCTATAAATAGAGTTCACTTGGCCTTGTAGTCTTGTTTTACTTCACTTCGCTGTCCCAATGTCAAGTTGAAACTCTTCGTTTCACTCTATAGTCCTTCGCTTTGTCTTACTATTGTTGTTCGTCCTCTAGCTTCACTGTTATCAAATCCATATACTTGCCTTACTGAAATCGAGCTCACATGCCTATTCGCTTCGTCACTAAAATCCTTCACTTCCTTACATTGACTTCGTCCTAATTACTTTGCTCATCTTATTAACTTACTTATATACATACCGAGGTAACATCCTCGTCTACCATAATCCTTTTTGTCTTTATCAATAATAGTCCTTTTCCTACTAGCTTACTACCTCCTAACGGATGCTTGTGGGAAACTTCTTACAAAATGTCCTGATTGTCCATATCCATAGCAAACATTAGTCTGAAGTAATATCATCGCTTATGCGCCTTCCCACAAGTAGAACATTGAGGAATTGAAGTCCTCGGATGTGATGAACTAGTTGTTCCAATGCTCGTTTGAGGAATGGTTCTGGAAGAACCCGACCTCACTTGGGATCCTTTCGTCTGTTTTGGAAGATCAACCTGTCTCTTTACTCTATTGTCATCTCCACTCAATCTGGATGGACTTCCATTTCTAGATTTCTTTTTCTTTCCCTTTACGATTTTATCATCCATCACTCTACTCTTAATCATCCTCACCTTATCCATAGCCTTAAAAAAGAATCAAATTCATGGACAACTAATACTCTAAACAATGATGCCCTCATTCCTCTTAGAAAACATCAAATCCAAGCTACTTTATCAAGCACAAGGGCTGGAACAAACTTACTCAACCGATTAAACCTATTTTCATACTCAAATACGGTCATCTCTGGAGTCTGTACCAACTCTTCAAATTCTCTGGCCTGTGCTTCCCTTACACTCTCGGGAAGAAGCTCATTAATTACCATCTCTTTAAACTACTCTCATGTAATTTCATCATCACTCCGAAGCAATCTAGTCACACTTCGCTTAAACAAGTCCCTCGCATCACCTCTCATCAAATATCCAGCAAACTCTACTGCCTTCCTATCTAGAATCCATAGAATTTGTACCTTATGCTTTATTTCTTTAAAAAACTCAATAGGGTCCTCTTCACCCTTATACTTCGAAGGCTTTAACTTTATGAATTTCTCAAAAGAAACTTCCTCTACTTATGATGCAACCTACTGTCTTTGTTGAATAACCAATTCAGTCAACAACTCATTGTTCCTTTGTAGTTGATCCAGCCTCTGATTTATAGTAGACATATCATCCCTTACTTGGTCATCAAAGTCCTCTTCAGATAAAATAACTCTTCTAGGACGTCCTCGTCGAGGAAGCATTGCAATACTATAAAAGAATGGAAGGGAATCAAATCACATATAAGGACACACTGGTCTATACTTAAGAGAGAAAAACAGAACATTGATGTATGAGGAATCCTATGCTTCGTAAGTCACTTAACCTAACACACTCTTAGCTTATCAACTTATGCTATCTTATAGACACTTATATGTCTAACTTATCATCTATACTCTTACTTTGATCTTAGCTTAACCTTTCTATAACTTTTTCTTTTTATACCACTTCTATCATGACCCGACTCCAAGAGTCGCGATGGTCTTAGGGCATAGGTAGGTGTAAGATCACTGAAAACTCGTAGAACCCATACCTGTTATCAATCCAATATGGTATCATACAATCTAAACCATAAATATCACAGTATGCCAAAGATTACAACCTAAATCATATATACATCATATGCATTCTTACATAACATCAATAGTCATCATCATTATACTATCATTCTCATATACAAGAGAAAGTCCAATAATGCCTTAATAACACATAAACCCATAGCATATATACAACTATGACTTTCAATGACTACAGAACAACTAAAGATATAAACATTAGAACTTAAACATTTACATATATATTAAATAAGCATAAACATGTATGTTGTGCTTCTTGATGGAGAAGGAAATATCAAGAAGTCCTACTACACACCTTAACTTCTATCTGTTATACTCTTCAATCTATAACTTGTAATCCATGGACGATGTCGTGAGTTATCAACTCAACAAGTTTATGAAATGCACATGAATGAGGAGGTTTACAATTAATCAATGAATAATGGGCCATATATATATATATATAGATCAAAGGTCATATGGTCATATAAACATAAATATATATATATATATATATATATATATATATATATATATATATATATATATATATCAAATATATATATATCAAATATATATATATCAAATATATCATGGGTTCAATAACAATACATATATGTGCCATGAACGAAGGTTACCAAAACATAGGGAGTCAAAATAGAACATAACATCATATTCGTCAATTATTCATATGCCAATCATCTCGTGGTTGGGTCTGGACCACCGTCCTCATGGTAATAATATATCATATTTTATGTGTATTTCGTGAATACATGCCTAGAGTACTACCCTTTCTAGTTAAGGCTTTGTTTAATATGCATTCTTTAAATACACGCCTAAGGTACCGCCCTCCCTAAGTAAGGCATAACCAAATGCACAAGGTCTAATGAATTTTCCCCCATTAGATAGGAGTTCTGTTACTCATAATTTTAGGCTTGGTCTTGGTTCAGTGGAATCATATCATCAACATCAATTGGTTAGCCTAAATGGCTTTAATGAAATCATTAACTTATGAAATAGGTCTTCAGCTCAAATGGCCTCATCAATAACATATAAAAGGCTCTTCGGCCCAAATGGCCTTAATATACAACAAATAATGGAGTCTCGGCCCAAGTGGCTTCGATAATGACAATGGTCGGTTTATATTTACAATTGGCTTCGGTTCTAAGGACTTCATGAACAATACAGTATACGATAAATAAAAGAGTAGAAAGAATTATAAACATGCACTTCATAACTTACCTCAAACGCTATATCCTTTTATTCAAGTCTCAATCACCTCAGTAGCATATAGCTTATTCAATCTTCAGCTCACTTAAGCCTATACATGAAATCCGCAGGTATATATCTATTAAGATTCTAGAAACCTTAATCATATAGCTTAATTCTCATATCTTAAGCCTTGCTAACAATTCTAACTCAATATTAACTTAATCAAATAGAACCATCCAAATAAACGTCTAAAATAAATTCTAAACTATCAAACGACACTCACTAGAGGGTCACCAGCAAATTGCAAAAAACTATTGTCGGTGACAGTTGACGATGAAATGGGTATCCAAAGATTTGTCCCAAATTAGGGAGTCCAAAAATACATATCACTCTCTCGAGATCATCTAAAATCTACATCGGTAGTCCCAAATCTTCACCGGATTTCGGTCAAAAATCAAAGTGAACCATTTTAGACAAAATGGCTACCAAATGAAAGCTTGAAGAATGAGGAGTCTAACAGTACAAATCTTATTGGAGACGGAGATCGAAATCAACTGGAATCGTCGTCAAAAACTTCACCATGGAAAACTGATCAGACGACGAGTGGGCTCATGTCCGACGGCTATTGGCAACGAAACTAAGGCGAATCGCTGATCGATGACTTAACTGGCAGTCCCCCCCCCCCCTCTCTCTCTCTCTCTCTCTCCTCTGTCTGAAACAAAAATGCCGACTTTTCCCAAAATAAACCAATAAACTCCATGTGCATTATATATATATACATAAAAATAATAAAATATTTCCTTGGATTTTCTTGGGTGTTACATGTGAAATTAGATTGCAAGACTATTTTTCATGTGAAAAGAAGAATAGATCTAAAATGGGTTATCCATAACTTTGTTGAGGAACACAATCATGAACTGTTTCCAGAACATGCATATTTTTTTTCCTGTCATAGGAGCATCATTCTTTTGACAAAAGTAACATTGATAATTTGCATGATGTTAGAGTAAGACCAGGTAGAATTTTTGCAGCAATGACTAAGCAATATGGTGGATTTTTTAGAATATTGGTTGTTTAGAAAAAGATGTCAGAAATTATTTGGATAAAAAAGACATTTGGCTTTGCAATCGGGTGATGCTAATGCTATGCTTGAATATTTTATTCGCATGCAAGAAGAGAATTCCAACTTCTTTTATGCTATAGAGCTAAATGAAGAGCAAAGATTGATGAATGTTTTTTGGACTCATACAAAAGGGAAGGAGGACTATAAAATTTTTAGTGGTGTTTTGTCTTTTGACATTACTTATATCACAAATAAGTATAAGATATTTTTTGCTCCATTTATTGGAGTTAATAATCACTTTCAATCTATATTACTTGGATGTGCATTAATTGCAGATGAGACTACTTTTATATTTATTTAGTTGATGCAGACATTGATGAAAAAAATGGGAGGACAAGCTCCAAAGGCAATACTGACTGATCAAGACAAAGTTATGAAAGCTACAATTGAAATTGTTTTCCCCAACACTTGACATCGTTTTTGTTTATGGAAAATATTGAGAAAAATTTCAGAAAAAAATGGGCATGTCACTAAGAAATATGAGAATTTTATTGGAGTTTTTAAAAAATGCATCTACAGGTCATGGACAGAGGAAGAATTTGAGAATCGTTAGAGGAAATAGTTTCAAGATATGAACTTGAAGAAAATGATTTGATTCAATCTTTAAATGAAGATAGGAAGTATTAGGTGCCCACTTTCATGAGAGATACATTTTTTGGAGGTATGTCTACAACTCAAATATCTGAAAGAATTAATTCTTTTTTTTGATAAATATGTGAGTAAAAAGACTACACTTAAAGAATTTGTTGAGAAGTATTGTAATACCCCAACCTCATATTAGTCATATGACAAGACAATAAGATACATGAAAGATGGATACTAAGCTATGTACCTAAGTTAGAGAAGTTCAGTAGGTTAGAATCTATGTAGTAAGTACGTGTGGAAATTTTTCGCAATCAAGTTAAGAAAGTTCTAGGAGAATGATGAAATGAGTTTGATATTCAAAGGACTAGGAAATGCCCTAAAATTATGGTAAATGAGTATGGAAGAGACTAGTGCAGGTAATGAGTGTAAGTGGTATAAGATGTGCTTGGAGATTGAATTGAATATAAGAATTAGATTCATTAAAATGTGCATGAGTTTATAATGAGCAAGAAAGTAGAAACTCTAGAATGTTAAAACCCTAATTGAGTTCAAATTGAATTGAACTTTTCTTGATTATGGCACATTTTAGATAAAGATTTCTAATAATATATATATATATATATATATATATATATATATGTGTGTGTGTGTGTGTGTGTGTGTGTGTGTGTGTGTGTGTGTGTGGACATTAAGTAGTTAGTAATGACAAATATAATAAGAAATGAATTAGAATGAAATAGAAGTATTAAGATTTAATTAAATAAATAATAAAAGCTTAAATAGTAGTTAAAAGCACCTAAAGAATGAAAGAAGGATGAAAAGTGTAATACCCCAAGTGCGTATGTACATTATTTAATCACATTTATACGTATACGTATGAGTTATGGGATTAATTTCATGTGTATATGTTTTCATGCGGGTTATTAGTTGCCTATTAAGTGTATATGTGAACTATATGTGAAGATTAGACTTTAGACTCAAGAATTTCCCAATTCTGTCTCTGGATGAAAGTCACGGCGATGAAGTTCAGATTCACGGCAGTGACTAAAGGGTTGAATTCCATCAATCGCTTCTGGATGAAATTCACGGCAGTGAATTTGGTATTCACAGTCGTAACTTCTAAATTCACGGCGATGACTAAGTGGCTGAGTTTTGGATGTTCGTCTCTTGATGAAATTCATGGTGGTGAATTTCCAGATTCACGATCATGAATATTGAGAATAGTAGTGTGAATAGTGTCATGGTAGGAGAGTCACGGCCGTGACATTGAATGTCACGCCCGTGAATGGTGGTAGGGATAGAATCAGGAATCGGGCTATATAAAGAAATTTATGACCCAATTCATTTTATTATGCCATTTAAGAGTTCTAACTCTATTTTCTCTCAAAGAAACACCCACCCACCTACCCATATTAAATGCTAAAGAGCCTCATTTATTGCTTCATCTTATTCATTAAAGGGATTTAGGATTGCAAGAGTTCATATTTTCTCCTATTCTTAAAGCCATTATTAATAAGGTGAGTTAGGGTTTTGCATTTCCTTTTATGTTCTTCTTCCTCATTGTTATAAATCCATTCTTAGGAAGGAAATAAGATTAGGAATCATGAGTTTAGCATGTGTATAGTGATTAAGAGCATGAATTGATGTGTATTTGTTATTTGTATGTGTTTATGTGAATAGTTCCTCCTATAAGTCATAATGGAGATCATGAGGGATGGGATGAGCCCTATTGCTTGATATGATAGAGGAAGTTCTAAGAGATATTAGCATATTCTTTTGAGTAAAGTGAGTAGAAAATATACTACTATATTTTTATTTGCTATCATAAGGCCTAAAGCCTACATTGTTGATAAACTACCATGTGAAAATGTATATGAATGAATCCATTTGAATCATGTGAACCCAAATTCTCTTATGAGTAAATTTTCATGTCTGTTGCAAGAGATCAGTTGCCCGAATGGAAGCGGGAACGCATTATGATGGACTTTGTGGTAGGGTTGCTAAGGACCTTAAGAGGCTATGATTCTATATGGGTGATAGTTGATAGATTGACCAACTCAGCTCACTTCCTAAAAGTCAAGACAACCTACACAGTAGCCTAGTATGCCCAGTTGTATTTGAACAAGATAGTGAGCCTTCATGGTGTGCCAGTGTCCATCATTTTAGATAGAGGTACTCAATTTACATCTAGATTTTGGCATAAATTGTAAGAGGCTTTGGGTACTTAGTTAGATTTCAGTATAGCTTTTCATCCACAGACCGATGGACAATTAGAGAGAACCATACAGACTCTAGAGGATATGCTCATAATGTATGTGCTAGACTTTGGTGGAAGTTGGGATAAGTATTTGCCTTTGATAGAGTTTGCATACAATAACAGTTATCACTCCACCATTGGCATGGCACCTTATGAAGCATTGTATGGTAGAAAGTGTAGATCACCGGTATGTTGGATGAAGGTAGGAGACAAGCACATTGAAGGACCTGAACTGATTAAAGAGACTTCGGAGAAAGTGCCAATGATACAAGAAAGATTGAAGACTACTTTCAGTAGACAAAAGAGTTATACGGATCCAAAGGAGAAGGATGTCCACTTTTCCATAGGAGACCACGTATTCCTTAAAGTCTTTCCTATGGAAGGTGTGATGAGATTTGGCAAGAAAGGCAAGGTCTCACCAAGATTTGTAGGACTATTTGAGGTGTTGGAAAGAGTTGGTAATGTCTCTTATATACTAGCTCTTCCATTAAGTTTGGGTCATGTACATCCTACATTCCATGTATCTATGTTGAGGAAGTATGTGTCAGATCTATCACACGTGTTACAACCACAAGCTATTGAGGTAGATGAGAACTTAGCTTATGAAGAGATTCCAATTGCAATCATTGATAGCCAAGTGAAGAGGTTGAGAAATAAAGAGATAGCGATGGTAAAAGTGCAATGGAAGAATCATGGTGTAGAAGAGTGTACTTAGGAAAGTGAACAAGAGATGTTACATAAGTATCCATATCTATTTCATGTGTAATTTAATTGAACTATATGTGTTTGTAAAATTCGAGGATGAATTTTTATAAGAAGGGGATAATGTAATACCCCAAGTGCGTATGTACATTTTTTAATCACATTTATATGTATATGTCTGAGTTATGGGATTAATTTCATGTGTATATGTGTTTATGCAGGTTATTAGTTGCCTATTAAGTGTATATGTGAAATACATGTGAAGATTAGACTTTAGACTCAAGAATTTCCCAATTCTGTCTCTAGATGAAAGTCACATTGGTGAAGTTCAGATTCATGGCGGTGACTAAAGGGTTCAATTCCATCAATCGCTTCTGGATGAAATTCACGACAGTGAATTTGATATTCACGGTTGTGACTTCTAAATTCACGGCGGTGACTAAGTGGCTGAGTTTTGGACGTTCGTCTCTGGATGAAATTCACGGCTATGAATTTCTAGATTCACGGTTGTGAATATTGAGAATAGTAGCATGAACAGTGCCGTGGTAGGAGAGTCACGGCCGTGACTTTGAAAGTCATGCCCATGAAAGGTGGTAGGGACAGAATCAGGAATCGAGCTATATAATGGAATTTATGACCCAATTCATTTTATTACACCATTTTAAGAGTTCTAACTCTATTTTCTCTCAAAGAAACACCCACCCACCCACCCATATTAAATTCTAAAGAGCCTCATTTATTGCTTCTTCTTCTTCATTAAAGGGATTTAGGGTTGCAAGAGTTCATATTTTCTTTTATTCTTGAAGCCATTATTGATAAGGTGAGTTAGGGTTTTGCATTTCCTTTTATGTTCTTCTTCCTCATTGTCATAAATCCATTCTTGCGGAGGGAATACGATTAGGAATCATGAGTTTAGCATATGTATGGTGATTAAGAGCATGAATTGATGTATATTTGTTATTTGTATGTGTTTATGTGAATAGTTCCTCCTAGAAGTTATAAAGGAGATCATGAGAGATGTGATGAGCCCTATTGCTTGATGTGATAGAGGAAGTTTTAAGAGATATTAGCGTATTCTTTTGATTAAGGTGAGTAGAAAATATACTACTATATTTGTATTTGCTATCATAAAGCCTAAAGCCTACATTGTTGATAAACTACCATGTGAAAATGTATATGAATGAATCCATTTGAATCATGTGAACCCAAATTCTCTTATGAGTAAATTTCCAAATGTTATATGAGTGAGGCCTCACCCGAATGCTCCTCCTCTCGCTTGGGAAAATATGCCTACTTTGCCTTAAGGAAAGGCGGGCGATTTTTAAGGGAGTTAAGGTATGAGTTTCGGTGCTCACAATTGGAAGCGGCTATCGCCTTGAAAAATTGATTTGACTTTTGAAAGAGATTCGGGAGTCCCCACCCTAATTTATTTAAATGAAAAAATTAAGAAAAAACCCAATTTGACTCCAATTTATTAATCTTTGATTAATTTAACCAAGGATAAAAGTCACTAGTCCTTAAACCAAGTTGAGCTCGAGGATTAGGTTTTTGGTTAAAATAATCTCAATTTGACTCTTTGGTTTAATTTGACTTGAAAATTGATTTCATGGATGACAAGTAATTAATGACGATTATAAAATGCATAATCATGGCATATTTATGGAATATATGGAAAAATAAAGAGCAAGTATTTAAAGGCATCCACAAGTTAAGGAGAGTGTTCTATCTAGTCCTTATAAATTCTAAGAGAACTACAAATCGCTCCGTAACTCCAAAAATAATCAACTATTTGCATTAATTAAAATTTATAATGTACAATGGAAAAAATAAAGGGAAAATGGGATTAATTGGGATTTGGATTTAGATTTCAAACTTGCCTACGTACCTCATTGAATGGGGATCAAAACCCGCGTAATTCATTCCATGGTGAGGTGGAGGGGTTTAAGGATCAGTCAGATTTGAATGGATTGATTTGATTTGAGGTTTGAGTGAGGATAAGAAATTATACCTTCTTTTTGGGTTTGTGTGGTGGGAGAGTGGTTTTGCTGGATCGGAGTTTCGTTTCGTAAATCAAGGTAAGTTTAAAATAAGAAATTAATTTGATGATTTAGTTGCTTAATTACCCAATTTTAATTAATTAAAATGATTAATTAATTAAAAGGATTAATTAATCAAATTGAGTGAAGACTAATTATAAAAAATTAATTAATTAATTAAAAGTGATTTTTAATTAATTAATTAAAATTAATTTTTAATTAATTAATTGTGATTACTCAAAATGAGTGAGAAAATTAATTAGAGAGAGAAAGAAGAAGAAGCAAATGGATAGCCAATCAACAAATGCTTAAGAGTGTCAAAATTGAGGGTTCACAGTAACCAATACCCAGAATCCTAACCAGCAAATCCATCAAATATCCATATATTCCAATACATATATACTTATATCACATTAAATATTAATAATTACAATACTCACTATTATATACATTATATATATACAATCCTACACTTTTATCATTGACAATAATTTTATAATATTAACATTAATACCATGGAGCTCTAATAACCGATGAAAAGACAAAATTAATATATAACACAGTGTACAAGATACTCTCCAAGTGAAGTACCGGGACTTGGAAGTTACCTTGTAGACTTCTCTAGAGCCCCTGAAAAATAATAAACTACTAAAATTTGAGACAGACTCAGTGAGTAAATAATAATATAATATAAATGCGGTAATAGAAGTAAATAGTTTCAGTATAACAACAAAAGGAGTTTAATGACAATGAATGAGACCATTGACAATAATATTGTATGTTCGATATACAGTGGTATATTCTTGTAGCAGAAACCAGTAATTTGGAGACGGTGTGTCCCCCGGTGATTGAGAGTATTGGCCTAAGTCTTGCTCTCCAGTAATAACATTAAACAGTTACATAAGACTGATCAAGTCTTATGGCTAGGATTACTCTTCCCAGCTAGGGTTCGGAAACGCTCACCCTATCCGCAGGCATACCATGTGCACAAGGTCTGATGTAAACCCATATCATATGGGTATTTCTGCTTTACAGTAAGGGTAAGGTCCACAGTATATGACCAAGTTCAATACATAAACAGTTAAAATTAACAGTAACAATTCAATAATCAATACTTTAGGTTTATTTCGGGTAAACGACTGTGAGGCCTCGCCCGAGCACCGATCCAATCCGCTAGAGGGGGATCGAAATGCTCATTCGGGTCTGGTCTCACGATGGAACCCTCGGGTTCGGATTGGTTGATCTTTGAAAATGCATTTGGGAGTCGCCACCTTAATTTATTTTTTAATTGGGAAAAGTTAAGGAAAAAACCCATTTAATGACTCCAATTATTGTCCAATAGAAAAA
>CATKHJ010170269.1:0-23101 GCA_949750685.1 Vernicia montana | reverse complement strand
GAATAAATAATTAAAGGTTGTGTCCTAATTTTATGGCTACATGTTCCTGTTCCATGCAAGCAATTCAAAAAGTCATTTTCGTTGGTATACAGACACTAAATTAGACTTATCTTAAATTTTAGAAAAATTATCAATTGAGTGCGACAGATTCCTTAGTATAGCAACATTAATAATTAATTGGTATGCATCACTATACTAATAATAAATAATAATCCAATGATTAGTCAATTTTTTAGAAATTTCTCACCCTGGCATTGAAATGGTACCGATCCACGCCATGCCAATTATCAAGATCATAGGCTGTGTAATGCTTGCAACATGCTGCAACCTTTAAACTGTTGCCTGTCATACTCTGAAGTCCCCTAACATAGCTGGCGGCATATTTACCGGCTAAAACAGGATCTTCGCCGGGAGTTTCTTGCCCTCTGCCCCACCGGGGATCTCGAAATATGTTGACATTAGGGCTCCAATATGTCAATCCGGCCAGTCCTCCATTATACATTGCCCTCGCTTCATCGGACACTACCTGTTAATTTTATATAACAAAATAAAAATTAATTACAAAAAATACTAATTAAAATTTATAAAATTTCTAAAGGATGGACCCAAAAATAGCCATAATATAATTTTGCACGCAAAAAACTTGCAAGTTGGCATTGGAACATCACATTCTATCTTTATTGTGTTGGCCATTTGACTTTGATGGGGCTGCTAAATTAAAATGGCAAGAGGTATTTAGTAACTTAACTTATTACTTAATTTAATATTTTTAAATTAAATTAATTTTAAAATAGTTTGATAACATAAAATAATCTTAATTTAAAATTATTAATTAACTCAAAAATCATTTAAAATGATAAGTTAAAATATTTGACTTAAAATTTCTACTGAACACGCTCAGCTATTGAGTTTTTAAAATTTTTTATTAAAGTGATTTTTATACTCTTAGCATATGTGATTGTTGACTTTTAGTTGTATTAATTTTTTTATACTCATTTATCAGTTTTTAAAATATTCATTTAAAGTTTAATAATGCTTATTTTTTAAAAACTCATGTGAAATATTATCCTAATATGATTATTGCTTCTAAATTTTTTTATTTATAATTTTTATTTTTATTTTTATTTCAAAACCGTGTTTAATGGTTAAAATTAAATATCAATATCACATGGTTAATTATGTCTAATAAAATTTTTTAATAATTTTTAGTAATAACTGTTATCAAACATATTGATTATATTCAACGTTTAAAAATTTTAGTATTTATTATATTTAACGCATAAAATTCAGCACTTAATTTTAAATTTTATTAAATATTACCTAAGTCTTACCTACACTAGATGTGTACACAAATCCAATGAAATAAGAATATATAGTGTAAAAAAGGGTATTAGTGTCTTTTCACTGAGCAAAAAATAGGCAAAATAATTATATTGGTTTAAATATCTCATCACTCATTAATTTGTTATATGAAATAAATCTATGCACTTGATATAAATAAGAATTTTCCAATTAAAATATTTAGTCACCAAAAAAAAAATCCTTAGTATAATTTAATTTATAATTAACCTATAGTAAATTACTATCTTTGGTTTTATTTGTAATGATTAGTTTAAGAATTCGTCCAAGCAGTTATCAAATATAAAAATTGATTAATGAGCAAAGAAAAGAAATCTTACCATACAAAAATGAATAAGAGATTAAATAACAAGTTGATAATTTGTTATAAGAAACGTACAAAATTAATATGATTGTCAGTTGATGCTCACCACGTTGTTGGCAACGTCATGGCTTATTTGAAACCAAAAATTTCACAATCATAGTGAAAAATGAAAGTTTTTATTTTTTTATTTTTTTATTTTTTATTTTAATAAAAATAATGAAAAAAAATGAGAGACGCATCAAAATATTTCAATTAAATTAACACTTTCATTAGGTCCGCAACACACCCCACCTCAACCGATTTATTAAGAAAAAATGGCAAGGTTTTAAGTTGTAGGTAGCTTGTCATTATTTGTTAATGAAGCCATTAAGGGCGAGCTAATTAATATAGATGGAGAAATTAGGCAACTTGTTCATTCATTCCCTGAAATAATAATAATTAATAGTTACCCTTTATTGACCATTGAGTGGATATTTAATTTGTATTTTTACATTAAATTTGGATTATTTTATTTCTAAAATTATCAATACTGGGGCTACACCAACTGCTTTTTATAACTAAAAAGCAAAACTGCCAATTGAGGGACAATGGGACATGGAATGTCCTAAAAATATTTGATGGTGAATCATGGAACAGTGGTGCACGCTAGGTATGGGGTACTGTGGGATAGAAAAGGTTGCCCACCCCTTCACGGATGCAAAAGTTTGTTTTCCCCAAAAAAAAAAAAAAAAAAAACTATATATAATTTTTTTTCTTTCCCTTTTTTTTTTAAAAATATTTGCGATTGGGACAAATTAAATTAAAATATATATATAAAAAAAAAAAGTCGTTTCTTCTTCTAAACATCATTTTTTTAAGGCCATAATGGTTGGACGAGAAACAATGTAGAATAAAGCTCTAAAAAGAAAATTTTTTATTCAATAAAAAGGTCTAATAATATTCTTATTAGTTATTTAATATGCATAAAATAACGAGTTTGTGCTTGTTATTAATCATTAAATTTTATCTTTTATATATTTAAATTTTTTTAAAAAAAAGATCGAGTATTTTTAGATGAAACAAAAGGAAATATTAAAAAATTAAGCAAGATGACTTTTTTTTTTTATTTTTAATATAAGAATATATCTATAAAGTATGCCAATTTTCACATGAGCACTGTACCATGTACCATAAAAAAAAAACGGTACTGTAATATTAAAAGAATGGATAGAAATTAAATAGAATAGAAGTTAATTCCTAATAAATATAAAAATATAACAGTCAAAGAAAAGAAATTTTGACAATCACTGACCCGTCCGATTTGCTCCCACAGAGACTGATTGAAAGAAGCAGCGGTTGTGATAACTTGAGGGAAGCTAGTGGCCCCAGGGAAGGCCCCACCAAACTTGACCCCTGGACCCACATTGGAAACACCATGAAGAGCCTCAGACCACCATTCATAACCTTGAATGCCAAGCCTAGGCACAGCAGCTGCATTGTTTACTAGCAATCTTATCTTCTCTTGCAATGTCAATCTGCCTAACAAGTCTCTCACTCTCACATGTATTGGGACATTTACCCTACAGAATTTAAGGCTTCTTGTTAATCCATTTCTCGGGTCACAAGCGAAAGGTGCCCTAGATTCCACTCTTGAGATGGGTATGCAAAGAAAAAAGAAGAAGAAGAAGAGTGGAAATATTAGACTGTTATTGTAAGCCATATTGGGATTTAATTAGTTCTGTGTTTTTGGGTAATGTGTTATAAGGTATATATATAGAGAAAGGTTGCTTTTAAACGTAAAAGAATTGGTTTCATGATTGAATTTCCACGTCAATTATATATATATATAAATTAATTAATTTCATGAAAGCTTAAATTTAAAAACACAAAGAGAGAGGGTTAGTGAGTAGAGCACGTCATTGGCACTTGACGGTCACTATGGATCGGATTAGTAAATTAATTAAGTATATTATTAGCCATAAGCCCATAACCTAGCATGAACAAGTAAAATAAAGTACAATAAATCCTAGCTAGATTAAGTAGATATCAGTCACGGACAAGCGAATCTTTTTCTTTAAATTAGTTAATTATTTGAGAAATTTTTAGGTAGACTTAATTTACTATTTTACCTGTAAACTAAACTAATAAGAATAAGACACATCAATTAATGATGTCATATATAAAATTTTTTATTTCATTATTAATTAATATGTCTTATTTTTATTGGATTAATCTATGAATAAACTGATAGACTGAATTTACTTAGGAATTTCTCTAATTATAATTGTAATTTTTTATTTTTTTATTAGTGTCACGTTAGTCGCACTAGTAATTGAAGAAACTTTATAAATAAGGCTAGTTATATGGCTGCTTTTTGTTGACACTAATAAAAGTAGCAAAGGATTTGTCAAGTTTAACATTATAGTCTGTGCATGTACTAACTAAATAAATTTCTTCTGTTTATTTAACTCGTGAAATTTAAACTTTTCAATTTTATATTTCTAAAAACGACTTAATAAGTCAAAACTAATTACATTGAGATAAAAATTGAAATTAAAAGCCATAGATTGATTCGATAAATTAATATTCAAATACTCATTTTCAAATTCTCAATTTTGAAAAAATTTATTTATCTCTCTAAATTCTAAATTCTAAATTCAAATTAAAAGTCATAGATTGTACCGATAAAAAATTTCTTCTAAGAACTCTAAATTCTCTCGCCCCTGGAAATTAAGATAAGAGAAACTAAAAAAAAAAAATCCAAATTTCTGATTAAAACTGATAATTATATATATATATATATATATTATTTACACCGAATGCATTACACCAATTCAATAAGATAAAAATATATAGAGTAAAAAAAAATATCGATAACTTTTCACTTGATAAAATATAGACAAAAAAATTATATTAACTAAAATATCTCAAAAATCATTAGTATGGTATATAAAATAAATTTATGCATTTCGAGTAGATAAGAATTTATATATATATATATATATATATAGAAAACAATGGAGTATGGATTAGTGGTATTTAAGGGAACTGAGTGTACTGTATAATAAAACTATCCTTCAAGCACGTGATATTACTTTGGTTTACACACAATTACGAGGTCTGAAAAAAAGTTACTCTCGTGACCACAGTTTCCATTCATCAGTCCTCACCACACAAGAAACAACAACTATTTTTTGTCCTGTTACTGACATTAAATAATCAATCATTTTACATGTCAAGCACCTTTTTTCAATTTGCTCAAAGAAAAAAAAAAGTGTTTAATTTAATAAAGAATATTATATTTTTAATTTATTATTGCTTTGTCTTCAAGAATTTGGAATTTTGGATATATAATCTATTATCATATTATATGATTGTAAATTTAGAATATCATGTGGATATTGTAATTTATATATTTATGATATAATCCATTTCTATATGCATGTATAGCATGGAGTATCAATTAATAATTTGATAATTATTTTCCCTTTTTTTAGGAATCATTAATTGATTTGGTTAGTTGGACCCAAAATTATTTTATTTTATTTTTTGAAAAAATTTGGATTCAGAATTATAAATATAGAGAGAGATTGTATGTTTATTATAATAATTAATAGAAAGTTCTAACTTCCAATTATTCCCTTATATTTAGCATTTTTTACCTACCAATTATGTAATATACAAGTAATAATAAAACTCAATTATTCCCCCCACAAGCTTTTGATGATTCTTTTGAAAAACTGCATGTAATTTTGATGTTACATATTAACTACATGAATCATATAATTGGTGGATCCTCTATTTTGATTTATCATTTACAATTAACAATATAATTTTAATAAAATGAAATTTCATTTCTTTAGAGAGAGGCCGCAAAATATCTGGACAGTGGACACCTAAGTATGGCCTCCTTTGCACAAGTTGTATAAAAAGAAATGGACTATGATGAGGGATAAATGTGAAGACAAAATTCCACTTAACGAAAAATAAGTTTACGATGATCTTTAAGTTTAAAGAGAAATCCGTTATAATAAAAAAACTTAGAAAAAATACCTCACCTCGCATTAAGGAAGGGGTCCTCGACACTAAGTGAGTGGCTCACTTAACCCATATTTAGGATAAAATCACAAGACTCCCTCCAGTCACCCCAACAAAAAAAATTAATGTGTCAGGCCAGCCTCCCTGACATAGTGCGCACTAGAACTCAGCATGACTGTAGCACCTGACAACAAAAATAGCTACCTGACTCCTCAATAGTGTTGTAAAGTTGTATATTTCAAAAGTAACATATTTCACATTACTTAATAAAGAATTTGTAAAAGGCTTTATAAGCTATCAAACTATTAGCACCTTCCCAATGTTGCCATGTGTTTATCACCCCATTGGATGGCTCGAAATCTGAAATATATAGTTGACATTCTTAACTATTCAGAGCAGATTCAGTCTCCAACTTTTTGCATATTTCTCTCACTAAAATACCTTCTCTATCAAGGCTGAAATTAATCATCTTCTTCCTTCAGTTTTCTTGAGTATCAAACCAGCTGACTTAAGCATCGGAGAAGCTTTGCTAAGTCCTAGACTTAGTTCTTTGATGTTGATTTGTTTATCTTGCAGGTCCTCCAAGATACTATACTAGGTCTAGACCCACATAGGAGACATCCACTTACATCTTTAAAGGTTTATAGATCATCAAATTAGAATAGAAGAGATCCAAAAGCTAATTAAGGATATGTGTATTAATTGTAGACGAATATGCGTATAGTATAAGCAATCTGAATCTTTTATTTATATATTTTTAAATTAGAAATTTGTTATGAGAAAAATAAATAATAACTAGCAAATTTGTTGAAGAGAATGCCCATCCATCATATTACATCATCTTTGAACATAATATATATATATATATATCTATATATAGTTGAATAACAAAACACTTTATATATGACAAATTCACTAAATACCCAACCTCTACCATCTGTTATTTTGTCACATTAATTTTCATATGGGTTATTTTGTGAGTTCCCCAAGTGTGTATATATCCCTTTTCTTTTCTTTAAAAAAAAAAAAAAAAAAAAAAAAATTGATGGCTCAAACTCAAAACTTCAGTATTCTAAAAATAATTTGAATACCATAAATTTAAAGGCTGATATGTAATTTTCCTTTTCTTTTGTCGCGGGCCTTAAAGGCTGATAATTAATATGGAATGGAGGTCAGCATGTTACGTTGGCCAAGGGTTGCTATTTAATTTTATATCTCTTTTGGGCACGTGAGGGACAATTAAGATCAGTCTAATTCTATAATTACTCAATCATCCAAAGTTTTTATATATATAATTATAAGAACAACAATTTTTTTTTTATTAACTTGACTTTGATAGATATTTGATTTTGCAACTTCACAGCTATTATTAGTAAGGTTAATTTGAATTTCATCATACTATTTGATTAAATAATTTCAAGATTACTTTTAAGTGTATAAACTTATCTTTATTAAGCCTTTTTGTATTATAATTAGTATAAATCCAAATTTGACATAGGAAAACACATCTTTGATATGGATTATCTATGAATTATGTGAAGAGTTGAAAGATAAGAATCGGTTGTGTTGGCGTCTGCTTGGAGACATTGCCAACGAAGACAGACAACTTCTTTTATTTATTTATTTATATATATAATTTGCTGTCATAGAAGGTGACTTTCATGCAAGATTCCATTGTGGGGTTGGGCTTTGGTATGTGAATAGACCAAAACATTATGAACAATAAAGTAGAAATCCCACATTCACAAAAAGAAACGAAAGATTATTATGATTTGCTTTGCTTGAGAGAGCCTCAAATTTGGCCTAACTGGATTATATATAAAATGGACCCACAGCCACTCGACATCCATTCCATAATACGATAATATATATCCAATGCTTGTAAGGGATGACTATGGATAATACTATCAAATACAGTAATATTATTTATTTATTTATTTATTTATTTTAAACTATAGTTTTTATTTAGTGTGAGATTAGTTTTGTTATTGGCAAAAAAGGAAATCAAATGTCTTATCATATTTTATCAGGTTAGGAGAATTTTGCAATCAAGGACGGAGCCATGATTTTTAATTAAAAAGGCAAAATTATTTTCATACGATTATATATTCATACAAACATCCACTAAATATATTATTTTATTTTTAATAAAATAAAATAAATATATATATAATCACTTTTTGTTAAAATTATGATAATTTAAGAAATTATATTAATTTGTATTTTCACCTTAACACACATCTATATCCAATTAATGTAGAATCTGAAAATCAAAATAATTAAAGACATATACATATAAATATTTGATATTTTTCTTTTTATAGAAAAAACATCTGAAAAATAATTAAATTAGTTATTTTATTCACACAATATATAATATTAAATTAACTAAAATTATGTTACTTTTTATTTATTTTCTTTCAGTTTAGTATTTTAATCCTCATATATGAAAATGTATTTTTTATTTCTCAATTTATCTTTTAATTTTTCCTAGAAAATAAGAATAAGGGAGTTAAATTGTATTTTTTAAGGAGGCAAATAAAAATTTTAAAATTTTTAATTTTTTCATTTAAAAACGTGCATTCGTTCTTGTCTACAATAGATGCAACAAATTTCTCATAGGCAATTACTCTAAAACGAGTGCCCTGAGGGCAAAACAACTCAAAAGATAAAGAAGTATCGTTAATTTCTTCATGCTCATTCCAAGTTCGAAGTACCATTTGTACAAATAAGAATCATTTTTGTACAAATAAGAATCATTTTCGTTACATTTGTTAGAAAAATTGTATATATATGATTTTTTTAACAAGTATCTTAAGAAAACACGCAAATGAAAACTCTTAAAGAAAATAAGGGGGGAAATTAAACCATATATTGATGGATGAGAGCCGCATATCTGGATTGATAAAGCTGCTTTAAAGCCATAACAGTTGCATATTTGAGATAGATATTGATTGGATATAACATTCTTATCCTTAAAAAAACACCATCACTGAACTGACGACATTATTGTTGGATAGCCTTTGCCAACCAAGCAACTTAATTGCTTTATCCTCTTTTTTAACTTGCTATGCTTTCTTTGTCTCACGTTAAAGCCATTTTATTATAGCAAAATCCTGTCTCTGTCGCTGCCTTAATTATAAGTGTGTTGGGTGTTTTCGTTTCTGAGATCCTTAATTGGACAAAGTGGACTGTTCAGAAGTGGGCACCTCACTTAAGATTCTAACTGAAACCCATAAATGGGTCCAAGATGGACAGATCCAAAGACTTAAATAATGTAACCTCTAAGTTTTGGGCCTTTGGATCGTTACTGTTAAAACAACATCGCTTATCAAGATTTAAAGTGCCCAATAGGCCTACAAAGCGCAATGGGAAGAACTGTAGAACTATGCCGGACTGCCGGCATCACAACAGTCCAGCAGGCTTGCAGGGCTTATAAGTTATAACACGACAACATAGAATTTACTTCCACTCAGTTGAAGGTGCTATTTTTACATATGAACATCATGTACTGAGTACTCCCATGAATCCTACATTAAATTAAAGTAAATATCTCCAAGAATAATCATCCAATAATATTTGATGGCACATCTCTTGCCAAGAGGCATATATTCAATGAATAATTAGAATGGAATCAATTGCAGAATCTTTGGCGGCAAGGATGAAGAAGCTTTATTTCTTGAAGTACAAGCTTTGTACACACCATCTTCAGCACCACAAGGAACTCAACTGCATTAAGTTTTGCAGGATATAAATTACAACCTGCTTATCTTGACAGGTCCAATCTCTTTTGCCTTAGCCCTCAGTACATGCTTCTGAATCTTCCCAGTAGCTGTCTTTGGCAATGGTCCAAATATTACAGATTTTGGAACCCAGAAAGCAGGCATCTTTGACCGGGAAAATTTTATTATATCTTCAGCCAAGCTTCGTTCATCCGATTTGTTGATTTCAGGCCTCAATGTCACAAAAGCACAAGGTGACTCCCCCCACTGCTCATCTGGCCTAGCTACTACGGATACCTCATATATTGCTGGGTGTGTGTATAGTATATTTTCTACCTCCAGGCTACTTATGTTTTCTCCTCCAGAGATGATAATGTCCTTTGATCGGTCCTTAATTTCTATATAATTATCTGGATGCTTTACAGCAAGATCCCCAGAATGAAACCACCCATTTGCAAAAGCTTCTTCATTGGCTTTTGGGTTCTTTAAGTAGCCCTTCATCACAACATTGCCCCTCATCACTATTTCACCGATTGTGGTTCCATCTGCAGTGACAGGTTTCATAGTTTTAGGGTCAACAACATCTAAGCCATCCAAGCTGATGTATCGAACACCCTGGCGTGCATTTAGGCGGGCTTGGAGTATGGGAGGCTTTGAGTCCCACTCAGGCTTCCATGCACACACGGTAGAGGGGCCATAAGTTTCTGAGAGACCATAAGTATGTGTCACTCGGAAACCTTTTTCCGTCATTGCAAAGAGTACAGAAGGGGGCGGAGCAGCACCAGCAGTCATCACATGTACAACACGAGGTAGCGGAAGGATAGTTTCCTCCTTAGGAGCATTCACTATGGTGTTGAGCACCACAGGTGCAGCACAAAAGTAACTGACACCATTGTTTGCTATAGCTGAATAGACAGCCTTGGCTGTTACCTGTAGAGTCAAGGGAGGAGGACAGAATTGCAGCTCAATGATATGTATTACAGGTAAAAGATTGCTGTGCATCAAAATGGTTCATACCAGTCAGCCAATAAGTAGGCAAAAACTATTACATCAACTGAAACAGTAATGACAACACAACTTTGATAAAAATATAATTATGTACAGGAAGATCACATTCAAAAAGCTAGTACCCATTACACAATTTGTTCTCTCTTTTAAATAAACCTATAACCATTAAGAGCTTACTCCTTCAAATAAGACTAGAAGTCTTAACCTTTTCCACTCTTTTCTATAATGCTACTATGAGAAGAGTCTTACTATTTTCTACAATGCCTGCTAACCTAAATGTAGTAAAAGAGCATAGCAATTCCTCTGGAACTTATTATTCTAAGTTTTAATGAGTTTTTTAAAAATATGCAAAAATGTAATTTGTAATTCGATTGCTCCAAACTTTAAGGAAAACTAAAAAGTGGATAAGGGAGAATATCAAAGAAATAGCATTTCTTTGCATTTAACACCCAAATTTATCTATGACCAATGTAGCATGGTCCCAAGAATCATCAGTTATAACATACCATGAACAATGCTAGCTGCTGCTTCAAGCAGTAAATTCATTCCCTTTGCATGGACAAAGAGGCCCATTTGATGACCACCTAACAGGAAAAACATTTTACTGGATGGTACTGAAAATCAGGATTCTTATATCACAAAATACCTTCAACCACCTTACCTCCCCCAATCAAACGATTGCTCAAATTAATTACAAAATCCTAACCTACACTGAACAAACTTTTCTAATCCATAACTTCTTATTTTATTTATATAGTCTAAAAGGTTGTTTGCATACCATAAGCCATCCAATTAATCATAATTGCAGCAAAATGTAGCTATGATTAAATCAATATCAACAGAAACATGCAAATGATGGCATTATAAAATCAGAAAATCATCTTCCATATTATCAAGTAATTATACAATAATCACCAAGACCGATAAATTACCTGTCGGAGGCATATGCTTGTCCCACAAAGTGCTGCAAGCGCCCAAGTGAAACACCAACCATTGCAATGGAACATCGGTAGAGTCCACATGTATACAGCCCCTTCATTCATCCCCCAATTTAGAGGATTACTCAAGGACATTAGATAGGCTCCTCGGTGGCTCAACACCACACCTTTGGGGCTGGCTGTTGTGCCAGAAGTATAACCTAGAGCAATGCTCTGCCACTCATCCTCAGGTGGTTTCCATTCGAAGTTAGGGTCACCAGTTTCCAAGAATGTCTCATATTCAATAGCCCCTCTTCCCAAAGCATGTTTCAAAGCCTTAGGATTACAGCTTTTATCAGCTATGACAATCAACAGTGAAGGTTTAAAAGAACTTCCACTTTCTGCCAAGATTTTCAAAGCTTTCTCTGCCAGTGAAAAAAACTCTTGGTCCACCATCACAACTTCAGATTTTGAATGACCAAGAAGGAAAGCAACAGTTGATGCATTTAGACGTATATTGACACAATTTACCACAGCTCCAGCCATTGGAACTCCAAAGTGTGCTTCATATATAGCAGGGACATTTGGTGCAATTATTGCTACCTGAAAGCATAAAGCGGAAAGATAAGATTAAGTTGCCAACAAGGAATAATGCAACCTAAAGAAGCACACAATATATCCAATAGAGAAAGAGGAGACATGATAGTTCCATGAATCATCTGTCCTCAAATGTACCAAACAAGTCTTCAGAAATTTTTATGCTTTTAAGATTGACTAGAAGAGAAAAGATCCTTTGCAATCCACTAACAGATTTCATCAGCAGTCATACATGATTTTCAAATTTCAGTCAACAATAATTAATAAAATTTTGAACATGATGAGAGAATGCAATAAATAAACAGGAGTTTTCAAAGTGCCTTGGCTTCAATTTCACAACCCATGACTTTGTTGATATTGCTACAAGCATTTTTATGCACAAGAATATTAAGCAGGAGCTATTATTTCATTAGCAGAAAGGTAAGGTGAAGTTTCTTCATGGGCCTCATTGGAACTCACCATTTAATCATAAGGCTATAGGGATAAATTGACAGACCAGCTAGGCACAGAATCAGGAGTTGGAGTGGTCTCCTACGTGCTTTACATACAAAATTAGGACACACAAATGTAGACAGAAGAAAGATTTTAATTATAACACTCATCAGAGTTGAACAAGACCACACAAAAGCAAGATGGCTTTCAGATAGATATGAAAAAATTTGTTGTTTTTAGTAGGAAACACCAAAGGGACAATGGTACAAACAAATGACTCATACAGTGGCAAGATATTGTAGAACTATTTTGAGTTGGATTATTCAAATAACAAGTTATACAAACTAAAAGCATGAAATATGCAAATGCTTAAGCAATGGTACAACCAAGAACCAGTAAGTTAATATCAAGTATAACAGCAACCTAATAAGATACATTTCTTGTTATTTCCTCAGACAAAAAGTATCATAAACATCAATCAGCCATTTCAAGCACCAAAAGGGGGAAAGTCATCAGGAAAAAGTCTTCTTTTAATTCAAATGATTTCTACTTCTATAGTGAGTTTACAATATTTGTAGTCAAGGAAAGAGTTTCTTGTAGCTGAGTAATAATGTCCAACACTTTTTATTCATGAATTCATAAATGTTAGATTGAGAATAATACATATGTCCAGGCCCAATCTGTGCACCATTATACTATCAAATTAACATTTAGTACGAATCACTTTATCTAGAGCATTTAGTTCAAGGAATACTTAGCTAGCAAGACAATAGAAGACCCAAAAAAAAAAAAAAAAGAAAGAAAGAAAGACAGAAAGAAACATCAAAGTTGCTAAATGGAGTAATGCTAAACTTTATAAGAAACATCAAGCAAATTAATTTTCTTTATCTCTTTCTTTAATATTTTATAGCAAGTTCCGATCATTCTATGTTTATAAATTGTTATAGAATTTTCCATGAAATAAGTTATAAAATTTTAAAATTTCCCCTCCTAAAACTATCCTAGATTGATCCTGCACTCCCAGACAATTGAAGTTAAACTTGAACCATTAAAGTTACAAGAAGCACAAACATGGTTAATGGTTTCCTGTGGATATCGTACTTGTGGAGTAAAAGACTGTGGGACCAGACCACTCTCTCCCACATCTCTTGCAAAACTGATAATAACGACTCATCACCACACACACAGACAGAGTCTTCCAATTCCAATTCTATATTTGTTAGCTTTACATTACTCAACCACTCCACCAATCTCATTCTGCATTGTCATGCCCAACTCTTAATCGCTTTTATTATGATTTTTACAAGTCACTTTCACTACTCAGCCAACCATCCAATCGCCTTAATGATACAAATACAATTAAAAATGAAAATCTGAAATTCATTTCCAAATTGATAGGGCACAACAAAACGTTCTTTACTTAATTACAAAACTAATAATTCCAAATGTGGATTTCATTTTTAAAATAGGAAATTATTTTTGCATATTGAGCTCAATTTTTTTTTTTTTTTTTTTTGGGTGATATCAAAACGACAAAACTCTCATTTACTTTTTCCTCGGTTTTCTCAGCGACCAAACAATAGATAAAGAAAATGATAAGTACCGTACTACCGAGGCCGACGGAGTGCTTGGATAAAGCGGAAGCTAATCGGCGGCACCGTGAGTAGGTCTGTAGCCAAGTGTAACGTAAGGATCCAAGCACAACCGAAGTTCTGGTTGGGTGAACAGTGGCTGCCCTGTCGAGGAACCACAGCGGCGTTAAGGCTGTGTAATTGGCTGCGTTCTTTGGCAGGTCATCAATATCTCTCGCCATTTCTGACCGCCACGTAAGACCTCGTTCTCTCCCCCTCTCTCTCTCTCAGTTCGCTAATGCATTCTTTAGGTGCCACTCGCAATGCTAATGTGCTTATTTAGAGGGAAGCATTAATTACGTATGAGATATAGTTTGGGTTCTTTAAAAATGCAAAAAAAAAGATAGGAGAAGGAAAAAACCCAATTTGGGCATGTACTATATCCCCAAATGTTTAATGTGAGTGCCGTAAAATTTTTTTTATCTAATCACTTCCTTAGAGTTCAATTTTAGTTTAATTTGGAGACTGTTTGTCAAATTAAAATAAAATGATGGGTTCACTTTATATTTTTTAATAATTAAATTTTAAAATTTTAAAAAAATATATTTTTAATTAATAAAAAATATTAAAATTTAAAAACTTAAATTTTATTTTAAAGGAAATTACAGTAAAATATCATGTGATTTCACACTTATTTTAAATAAGAGTTATGATTTGTTTCGTAACACTTTATTACATTGTGATTTTCACTATTTGACACTTAATTGCCAAATCGACTAAAGCCATTAATTTTGATGATGTGGTATTAAATATTAATTTTTTTTTTAATGAGGTGGATGACAATTAGATTTGTGGGATCCACAATCTAATGAAAATTAAATTTTTTAATCAATTATCAAAATGGAAAAAATAAATAAATTTCTTAATTAAATTTATAAAGAAAAAATTTTATTTAATTAATTAAAATTATATATTTCTGCATCAAGTTTGCTTCATCCATCATCACGCCAGCTCCATCCAGTCGCTGTCAATGTTGAACTAGCAGATCCGAAGTAAAAGTACCTGCTCGATCGGCGACAATGGAAGATCAGGAATGGCTAGATTAGTCAATGGAGTAGCGAAGATTCAGTGAAGCTCAAGCCCAACTGGTCTAGAGTTGCAGCTGATGTACGATGAAGGAACGACGTTGATCTAGTGTTCGTAGCGATGATTTCTTGGCCTTGGTCGATTCTCAACTGGCAAGTGATGAGTCTAGTCGCAATGTGCGTGGCTTGAGGAGCAATTCTCTCCGGCAACGATTGTTGTAGGTTGAGCGAACATTGGGTGGTGGCTTGAGGATGGCAATGGCCAAAATCGGCCTTAACTCAGTCCAGATGCTGGTTTTTCAACGGTAGGCCCACAACTGAAGAAGGTGAGCTCAACAATGGTAGTTCTCTTCAAAATTCAACTTTAAATATTTTTCCTGCAAATCTCCTCTGTTCTTCGCCAACTTTCTTTTCTTAATTCATTTCCAATTTTATCTTCTCTCTATTTACAGTCAAGGATGCATAACAATGGTATATGTAATCACATTCAGATGCATATCAATTTCATCGTCGTTCGTAGATGAGCAGTGGATGAGCAATTTCACTATGTTTTTGAAATAAACAGATATTGGAAAATGGATTAAAAATTTATTTTTTTCTTAAATTTTCTTTTTTTATTTTGATAATTGATTAAAAATTTTAATTTTAATTGGAGAAATAAGAATCAACACCATAAGCATCAATGATTACAATTCAACTTATCTTTGGTGGTGGGTATTTATAAATCGTAGTAAAGATGAATGATTTAATGACTAAATCTTTTCTCAGTTACATAGAACTCAAGAAACATGCCATAAAAGACCTGTAATCTGAACCAGATATCAAGATGGGCCAATTAGACCCTATTGATGAACAAAACCTCACAAAGTTATTTGAAGAAGTAAAAGCAATCAAGACAATTTGGGGCTTATTTTGAAATTTTATATTGTTTGAAATTTGGACAATTGAGAGAATGAGTAGGAATGACAATGGGGCGGGGCGAGGCGGGTTTTGAGATTCCCGTCCTCGCCCCATAAACAGTCGGGGCAAAGGTGAGCCGAGGTAAATCGGGTTCGGGGCTGGGGCGGGGCGAGGACGGAGATCTCCATTTATTTTTTTATAATTTTATTAATATTAAAACTTCAAAATTTATATATTTTGACAAAAATGTTATACATATTTATGTTAAGTTTTATATATTATTAATTAATATTTAAATAATAATAATAATAATAAAATACTTAATAATATAATTTAAAAAAATAATAATTTATGTATATATGCAATATGAAATTATCATAAAAAATCATATATATTAATTTTATGAAATCGAGGCGGGAATCGGGACGAGAAAACTCAATCACATCCCCGCTCCATTACTATAGACGGGGCAAGAATTTCCCCTCGGGTTCGGGGCGGGGACGGGTTCCCCGTCAGCGCCAATCGAATTTTGCCATCTTTAAGAATGAGAGAAAATAACATATCCTAGATTGTTGATTTGATGGTTTTATCATGAAATTGTTATGTTATACTTAGAACATAGTACCATTGCAGACCAAGAATTAGATTTAATACAATTTCAATTTCAATTAGTTACAAAAAAAATAATAATAAAATCTACATGCTGTTAACATTTGGGTTTTTGATTGTGTAAATTAATAAGAATTAAAAGTTATTGGGTTGAATTTATTGATTTTTAGTTTGGGTAAAGAAGAAGCCAATAGAAAAAGAAGAAAAAGAAAAGAGAGGGGGAGAGAGGGAAATGAGAGAGTGAGAGAGATTTTAAGTTAATAATTGATTTTTTAATTTATTCTTTAAAAATAATTTTTTTTTCTTTATATATTTAATTAAGAAATTTATTTTTTTCTTAAATTTTTTTTTTCATTTTGATAATTGATTAAAAATTTTAATTTTAACTAGATTGTGGATCCCACAAGTCTAATTGTCATCCATCTCATTAAAAAAAATTAATATTTAATGTTACATCATCAAAATTAACAGCGTTAATCAATTTGGTAGTTAAGTGTCAAACGGTAAAAATCACAGGTACTAAAGTATCCCCATTTAAAATAAGTGTAAAACCACATGATATTTTATTTTACTTTCCTCTTTATTTTAACTCAGATCTAGGTTTATATGATTAAGGGGAAAAAAAAATTCTTTTCATTAGCGTTACTATGCTCACCATCATCGTCTTGTTGAAGGGCCTTGGAGATCTTATAAATGACGAAGGTGGTGTTTCGACGAGTGTGTTATTCCGCAACGGATTCAGAGTAAGAAGCAAAGTCCATGGTGATTAAGTACTTCGATTTGAAGGTTTCCTCTCTGCTACTTCTTCTTCTCACTTTTCTACTCCTTATTTTAGCCATCACAGGAATTGAACTAAGACCAAAAAAAAAAAAAAAAAAGTTAATATTTTATGCTCTTTAAATTATGATTAGAAGGGTTTTTTTTTTTTTTTTTTTGCTCGAAGAAAAAGTCAGTTGTTAATATATATGGGCTTGAAACCCATAAAAGTACAAGAAGTTTAGTATACAGAGAGATCCAAATAAAGGCATTACATGTGGACCAAGGGTCTATGAGAATCTACCCATAAAATGGTTCTTTGACTGTGGGCTGAAAGCCCAAAAAAGTAATGGCTCAAAAGCCAATGAAATGACAAGAATACCCTTGATCTTCTCCCGTCTACCAGAAACTTCTACATCAACAAACAACTCTCTTGTTGCCGCTTGCTTGGTTAAGCAAGCCACCTTTGGCCATGAAGGACAAAAAGCGATGACTGTAAAACTGAGGGAAGAAGACGAATCTCTCCACCAAAGAAAGTACTCTTTGATATTCAAGCGAATCCGTCACCAAGGGATCGGATCAAATACACTGAACCCACCTTTCGTCCACCAACACTTCCATGGCCGGAAAAGGAGGGTTCCAAAAACGAAAACAGCCGCGCTCTTCAAAATAAGAACCAATCCACAGCTTAGAACGCCGACTCATTTGCCAACCAACTCTTTTTTCTCCCTCTTGCAAACTTCATTCCACAAACGCCAAAGGAAATTGAATTTAAAGGAGAGCCGAACATAGCCGTAAGAGTGAACGGCATCACTGCCGAGATGGATAAAAACATCAAACCATATCAACAACATATCAATAACAACCTAGTCAAGGAAAACCAAATTAGTTCACAAAATAGGAAGAACGACCTTATTATAGTGTAGAGAAAGACAAAGAAGGGTATTCCCATCAGTGGTTGTGGCCACCGGAAGTAGCCCAAGGAACAGGGCGAAACGACGCAACCAAAAGGATAAAACTCTAATAGAGAGAAAGAGAGAAATTTTTCCACAACTTTACTAGACGGCTTAATTAGTAGGGTTTTTGTGGCGAGTACATAAAGGGTTTTAGTACGAGAAGGAAATGATTGAACTACAGTATATATTTTTTTAATCATATAAATCCAAATATGGGTTCAATCATCAAGTTTGACTTTTTCTACAAGCTGTACGCTAACCAATTAACCTTAGTTGGATGAATTTTTTAATTTAAAAGAAGGAAAAGCAAAAGTTTTATAATGTATACCATTGTTGAATATTTTTAATAGAAACAAAACAAAAAAATTAAAAGTGAAAATTAGGTTTTGTTCTTAGCTTTCAAATTTTAATTATTATTCCATTTAATCCCCTTTAGAGGGGAAAATTAATATATATATTTATAAAGAACATTACTTTTTTTCTATTTTTATACAGGAGATATATTAAACCGAGGGAAGAATATTAAAAAAAAAAAAATTCAGTCACAGAGAAATCCATAATACACAAACAGTTAAAAAACAATGGTTAAATTAAACAAAAAATACAAAAGAAACAATCAACAATACACATAAAAAGGAGAATTATTGACATTACAGCCGGCAATATATTGAATAATTTCCAAAACATTAAAAGATAAAGAAGAAGAAGAAGAATAGAACCTTTAACTGAAAAATTCATAAAGTTTCTTTGCATTTGATAAACTATAGCCTTAAATGGCAAATAATTTGTTCATAATTTGTTTAAATTGGCTGTTTAAATTATCATTGGCACTTATAAGGAGTTGTTTAAAATCAGCCATCATAATCACACACGCACTATAACTTGCTCTTTCTGACAGGTCCCATCTCTTTAGCCTTGGCCCTTAACACATGTTTTTGAATCTTCCCAGTAGCAGTTTTTGGCAATGGACCAAAAATAACAGATTTTGGAACCCAGTAAGCAGGCATTTTCGATCGGGAAAACTTTACTATATCCTCTGCCAAACGCTCTTCATCAGATTTATCAACGTCTGGTTTCAATGTCACAAATGCACATGGGGACTCTCCCCATCTTTCATCCTCTCTTGCTACCACAGATACTTCATACACTGCTGGGTGAGTATATAGCACATTTTCTACTTCCAAGCTACTGATATTTTCCCCTCCTGAAATTATAATATCCTTGCTCCTATCCTTAATTTCTATATACCCATCTGGGTTCTTTACTGCAAGATCGCCAGAATGAAACCATCCATTTGCAAAAGCTTCTTTGTTAGCTTCAGGGTTCTTCAAGTACCCTTTCATTACAAGATTTCCTCTCATCACTATTTCTCCCATAGTCTTTCCATCTGCAGGAACAGGTTTCATAGTTTTAGGATCAACTACATCTAACCCCTCCAAGCCAATGTATCGAACGCCTTGGCGAGCATTGAGGCGGGCTTGTTTGATTGGAGGCAGTGACTCCCACTCAGGTTTCCATGCACAAACAGTGGATGGACCATAAGTTTCTGAGAGGCCATAGGTATGTGTGACGCGGAAGCCTTTTTCTGACATTGCAAAGAGAAGAGAAGGAGGTGGAGCAGCACCAGCTGTATTTACATGTACGACTCGAGGTAAGGGAAGGATAGTATCTTCTTTTGGAGCATGTACTATGGAGTTGAGCACCACAGGTGCAGCACAGAAATGAGTCACACCTTCGTTGGCAATGGCTGAATAGACCGCCTTAGCAGTGACCTTTAAGAATGAGAAGGAAAGTGATGGACAAGAAAATATTAAGACAAAAGGAAAGAATTAATAGATCAAAGAACTTCAATTACTCAACCAATGAGCTTTGGAAAAGTGGTACTGAGTCGTCTAAGACATGAAATTGAGAGTTCCAATAAGAAAAAGGCCCTTCGATTACTCAATTTAACCCAATAACCTTATTCCCCAAAATCCACAGGTTAAAAATGAAATTTTGTGAACTGGCAAATTCTGCAGCGAACAGAAATTGCCAGAACCGACGAAATTGATTTCATTACATGGTTCTGTCAATAAGTGATTGCCAAATTCCAAAAGTTTATCAAGTAGAAATCAGAAAAGAAAATTCTCTCACAAACTCGAGAAAATTTTGAAAATTAATTAAACTCAGTAATTACCTGTCTCAAGCATATATTTGTCCCACAAAGAGCTGCAAGTGACCAAGTATAACACCAACCATTGCAATGGAACATAGGCAGAGTCCAAAGATAAATAGCACCTTCGTTTAGACCCCAAATCATAGCACAACTCAAAGCCATAAGATATGCCCCTCGGTGGCTGAGCACTACCCCTTTGGGACTGGCTGTAGTGCCAGAAGTATAACCCAAAGCAATACTCTGCCACTCATCCACTGGTGGTTTCCAAGCAAAATCAGGATCACCACTTTCCAGGAACTTGTTATATTCAATAGCTCCTCTTCCTAGAGCATATTTCAGTGTCTTGGGATCACAGTTTTCATCAGCTATAACAATTAATAATGGAGGGTTATAATTATGGGTCTGTTTTTCTTGCCAGATTTTCAAAGCTTCCTCTGCTAAGGGAAAATATTCTTGATCCACCATTACAACTGCAGATTGTGAATGTCCTAAAAGGAAAGCTATGGTTGATGCATTTAGACGAATATTAACAGCATTTACCACAGCTCCAGCCATTGGAACTCCAAAATGAGCTTCGTACATGGCAGGGATATTTGGTGCTATTACTGCTACCTGCCATTATAAACCACAGAAATAAAACTAATAAGCTGTTAAATTGGTTTTGAGGGTTCTAAAGGCTTGCCAGTGCAAAGTAACTGAATAATATGAAAATAAACTCAAATTACAAATCATAAATTTCTTTTTAGTGATCGGCTGATTTTATAGCAGACTGGTCAAACAGGTCTAATTTCCAACAAAATAGGAATAATGAGTTTATTAATTTTTCTATTCAAATGAATTAAGATAAGCCCTGCTATGCTAATCCAACTGCTAACAAAGACTTTTGTCATTCAAATAAGCTTGAACTAAATCATTATCCTAAATGATTAAACGGTTCTGTCAGTAAGTAATTAAGAAATTGCCAAATTTGGTAATTGAAGGGGACGTTTGGTGCAATTATTGCTACATGCCATTATCAATTAATCACAAAAATAAATCCTTGATAGTGCAATAATAGTAATAATATGAAAATTAATACGAATTATAAATTATAAATCAAGAATCATTGTTTTAACAAATACTAATAAATTACTACAAATTATCCCAAATAAATGTTTGGACAAAATTATTGTTGGACCAATAAACTTGTCATAATTTATTTATTAACTCTCTAAATTTTTATTAATCCATCTTGAACTCTCAAAAAAATCATATTTTTTTTCATATGGAGAACTTTTTATAGCATAAAAGGAACAATTGATAAGAAATTTGTTAATTTCAATTACAAAAGATCATACGAACTTTTTACCATAAATTTACTAAAACTACCAAAAAAAAAAAAAAAAAGGAAATTTTATTTGTGCACCATTAAATTTTTAAAGTTTTATCTATCCAGTGCAATTTTTTGAAAAGCATACAAAATTTTAGTAATTTATAGACTATCATTAATTTATTTTTCCTATAAAAAAATCAAGTGAAAAAAGTAAAATTTTGAAGGTTTAATGTGGATAAATAGAAATTCATCTGCTGATTAAGCAAAATATAAGACATTAATGACTTCAAAATTGGTTTTTCCTAAATTTTTTTAACCACATAAATTTCAAATGAACCATAAACTAAGTCTAAAATGCTAATGCAACTACTGAAGACTTTGCAAGCATATAAATATGATTACACTGAATCATTATACCAATTTCATTTTTTTATTATAATATGACAGAGTATGCTTACTTAAATTAAAAAAAAAAAAAAATTATCTACATAAATTAAATTGAAGTCTAGATTCCTAATCCAATTGCTAAAGAATCAAATATCCTAAATAATTGCACGGTTCAGTTATTAAAAAATCCCATGGAGGGGTCATTTGGTGCAATTATTGATACCTGTCAATTATTAACCACAAAAATAAAATGCCAAAGTGGTTTTCGGATCTAAAGTACTGGCAGTGAAATGATAAACTATTTATCATTTTTCCAACAAATTACAAATAATAGAAATAAATTTTGAATATAGTTATTTTCAAAGCAATTTTTGATAGAGTCAGATCGCAAAAGGTTTTTTTTTTTTTTTTTTAATTTTAATTTGTAGGTTGGATTATAAATTTTGATTTAAATTTGACATTTTACAAATTTGGAATAAGTCCATAAATAGACTCCTCAATGAATTGTCAATTTTTTTTTTTTCCAATTTTTAAAAGCACCGTTATCTTATCTAATTAAGAAAAATCTAATTTATAGCAATAATTGAAAACACGTAATATTATGAGAATAAATTTTAACTAATAATTTTGTGTTTTAATATAAAGTGATTTTTTTTTAGAAAATAAAAGAAAATTTAACTTAATTAATTGAAATTTATCATCTGTATTATATATTTTATTCTTAATATAAGTACTACTACAACAAACAAAAATATGACCAAAAAAAAAAAAAAAGTAAAATTTTGACTTAACTAATAAAAGGATAATTAACATTCAATTGTAGTGAAAATATTGCCTAAATATATAGATTGCTAATTCAACTAATTTATAGTCTTAGCCAATAATTAAATATTGCATGAACTAAAACATTATCCTAATTTTTTTTCAATAAAGATATGATTCCTTTGTCAGAAATTAAGAAAAAAATGTTAATAAATTATAAGGATTATTATAAGGTAAAATCTAAAATTAACG
>CATKHJ010170267.1:0-22996 GCA_949750685.1 Vernicia montana | reverse complement strand
CAAATTTCCCATACAAAGCACACGTGACATTATATTACATTTCCACTTGAAAAAAATTAAAATTGAAACTACCATTAGCAGACAACTAGCAATTTTACAATTTACAATAACCTATAGATGTCATCAACTATATAATTAATTATATAATTTTTCTTTAATACATTGGGCTAATTAATATATAGGATTTTTTCTTATATGATTATGACTTAATGTGATTAGGAAATTTCTTATTTAGATCAAGTGAGTGTAGATATAATATGTTATATAAACTGGACTCTACTAGTATTATATTTCACTTATTTTTAATTAATATAGATTTTAACACTTAAAAATATCTAACATTTCATTTCATTTTTTTTTAAAAGTTTTTATTTGGACAAAAGCTTCTAGTTTTGGCTTCATTTATTCCTTCCCAAAATAAAACAAAACCCATCAGATTGTCCAATAATAAAAGTGCAGCAGTGAGTGTGTGTGTGTGCCGTGTGGAGGCAAGAGGGAGGATGCAAGTGGAGATGAAGGTTTTCAATTAAGGGATGTGGAAAATAAAGTTGTGCAATAAATGGCAAGAGACAGACAGTGTCCCATATGATGAGAATTGCCAACAAATTGACAAGAGACAGTGGAGCGTTTGTTTGTAATCAAAAGTCAATGAAGGCGTTTGTAATTTTCTAAATACGAGCGTATTTTTCTAATATTTTTTAATTTTTTGTTTATTTCTGTAAAAATCCCTTAAAAAAATGATGGGAATTGTGGGCTGGATATAGACTTAGACGCGAGTAATTGAACCAGGTCGGACTTAGATCTGATAAAAATATCTCACCCGATAAGACTCGGTCCAAACTCAATCTGACCTATTCAACAAGTCAAGTAACCCGACACGAGAATTCGGATTTCAATTTATAAATTAATCGGGTCGGATTTTTACTATATGAGATAAAATGTTCACCCAATTGATCGGGCAGAGTTAGAGGAATTTAAAAAGGTGTTTGATAATCTAATTTATTATTTAATTTAATATTTTTAGTACTTATTAGTTTTAAGAAAATTTGATAATATAAAATGATCACGACTTAAAATTTTTCAATTAAGTAAAAAATTACTTAAAATAATAAGTTAAAATATTTAACTTAAATTTTTTATTAAACATGTTCAACTATTGAGTTTTTAAAATTTTTTATTAAAATAATTTTTATACTCTTAGTATATTATTAAATATTTATTTAAATTTTAATAATGTTTATTTTTTAAAAATTTATGAGAAATATTATTCTAATATGAATATTACTTCTAAATTTTTTTAATTTTAAAATTGTACATTTAATTATTAAAATTTAAATATTAATATCACAAAATTAATTATGTCTAATAAAAAAATTTAATAAAATTTAATAATAATAATTATTAAATAAATTAATTATATTTAACGTTTAAAATTTCACTGTTTATTATATTTAGTATTTAAATTTTATCACTTAATTTTTTATTTTACCAACTCCAACCTAATCTTTCCAATTTTTTTTTTGAATTACGACACCGTTTCTTTCTTTGTTTTTTCTTTTTCCGTTTTCTCCTGTTACGATTGTTTCTTCCATTCCACGCTGCTCTGTGTTTCTCTCCTTTTCTCTATCTCATTCTCTTACGTTTGGTTCTCAGTCCCTGAGTTATAATTGGGTTTGAGTTAGATTGGCACAAGTTAAGCTCTGTTCATTACCTATTTTCGCTCCTCCTTCGCTTGATCTTTTGGGTAAGTTTTTCTTTCTTTTGGGTTTTGATTTTGTAATATGCAATGTGTTTTCTTTGTTATTTGGTTCGTTTTTTCTGATTGGGTTGTCACATGTTGTTGCGGGTTGCTTTAATTTGTTTAGCTGTTTTTGGGAAAATTGTGAAACTAGACTTTTTTGGGAAAATTTGTTAAGTTCTCTTTGGCGTTGATATGTTGATATGGCTTGAATTTTTGGTTCTTGGGCTGGGGTTGGTTACTGCATTTGGGTTATTTGGATGGTTTTGATTGTACTCTGTTGCTTGGCATCTAATAGCTAAGGGATGTTCTTGTGTTTTGTGGGTCATTTATGGTGGTTAGACTATGGGGTGAAAAGAAATTAAATTCTCTTTATCTTATGGTATGCCTATAAGGTGCTTGTGATTTTGTCTGTGAGAATAAAGATAAACATATATGTGATTTTGCCTCAAGTATCATTATCACCATTTGGATTTAGATAGTGACTAGATAAAGTTTATTCCTAATTAGATTTACATTCCTAAGTAGAATTACAATTTGGGGAACTTTGGCTTGTGAATCTACCCAATTCATTCTTCGTTGCTGTTTGTCTGCAATTGTGATTACGCAATTGTGCTTCATGAAAATTTTTGGTGTTTGGTGTGGGAACAGAGATCTGTTAAGTTCCATAAAGGATAAAAAAGAAATGTGAAGGAAATTTTGTTGTCTAAATTTCAGTGCTTTTTTTTCAGATGCATTCTGTATTCATTTATGTTCTTTTCTAATAGCTTTTGGCTAATAATTTTAATTTCAATACATCTGAAATTAAGGGTAATTGCCATTTTTTACAATTTTATTTCTATACAACATTTAGGGTAGTCCTGTAAGGGACAGATTAAGAAAATTTGATTGTTAGGAACCAGTAGCCAGATTGTTTACCATCAAAATGAAGATTGTGGATGCCAAGTGGAAGTACATATCATATATGCTTATAAATGAAGGTTGTGCAATATTATATTTAAAAGGTGTTTGATGAAATGCCTAAAAGAGTACTTTAGTATTGCTTTTAGTAAATTATCATGAGGCCTATTGCATTTTTAGTGCATGGGCTGTGTCAAGTGGGCTTTTCAAATTTGTTGAAGCATTCGTTACAGACAATATTCTTTTTTTTAAAAGAAAAAACTGACCCGACCAAACTTCTGGGTCGGGTTAGAGAAAAAACCAACCCGACTCAACCCGTGAACAAGTTGTACATGTCATAAAAATTTTCTAAACCTCCTGAGTTTAACTTTTATTTTATATATTATTATATATACTCAAATTGCAAATTAAATCTATATATCAACATTCTTTAAAAAAAAAAAATTTAATACATCAGTGATTTCTTTTACACCAAAAGGAACCATATTATAAAATATTTTTGGTCCAAATGGAATTTGGATTTTTTTTTTTGTACAGCCCTAATCTATCCTATTACACTTTCAGTGAAAAGTTAACTATATCACAGTCAGCCAGCCACCACAGCGACCACGAGCCAACAAGAATAAGGAGAATTCAGAGATTTTCATTTCTGTTCCTCCTCTCCCTCGAAATCTAAACCTTCTCTCTCAAAATGACGAAATTTAGAAAGCTAGGTCGACCCACGGGTCACCGAATGTCTATGCTCAGGTTCTTGATTTACTCTCTCTCTCGCGCTCTCTCTTGATTTACTTCTTTTTCAATGGATGATTTATGATTATGTAATTGTAGGACCATGGTCTCTCAGTTGGCGAAGCATGAGCGAATTGAAACCACTGTTGCCAAGGTACTTAACTTTCTTTCTTTTTAGATTGTAAGGGTTTTTTCTAGGGTTTATGACAACTAAATTTAATTTTTATTGGCCCTTTTGTAGCTTTAATATGATTGTTTTTATTGGTTTGTTCTTTTTCTATTTTTTATGTTAAATATTTTAATTGAAAGATTGCTATAATTGGGAGTATGAGCTAATTGAAACTCTGGCTGTCAATTTCTTTTGATTAAAACAGGAAAAAAAGAAACTTGGTTTAGATGTGTTAATGGTGGTTTTTTGCATTATTGAGTAATGCTGATATTGACCATAAGGAAAATTTTACTGAGATAAATACACTCGTGTTGTTTTCCAATTTGCAGGCAAAAGAGATTCGACGACTTGCTGATAATATGGTACAGCTTGGGAAAGAGGTATGCCTAACAAATTTGTTATATGACTATTTCATGATGCTCTTAATTTGTTTAATGTTGTGTGGATGATGATAGATATTTAACAATATGAATATGAATGCAAGCCTGACTAAGTTCCAAGCATCTTGACATTGGACATTTTATGTTTGTTAAAGGGGTTTAATTTTAGTTTTTGTTCATTGTAAAATTTTAAGGAAAAGGATTTGATTATTACTCTCTGATTGTTTATGAATTACGTGAATTAGAATTTAACTGTAGTTGAAGGATACATTGGTATTTGGTTGGTCATCATGTGGGTTTTCAAGGATGCAATAAAAGTATTTTGCTGAATGGTTGTGGTTTGCAATCTCTATAACTTTTCTCTTTGCACATTTTTGCTAGAAAAATATCTGACAGGGCTTTTGGTGTAGGACAGCTAGGGAACAACTTGGACTTAGAAATTACGGCTAAGGTTATTTAAATCAAGAATTAGGGCTTCAAAATTTGCATGGAAGATTTGAATTTCTTTAGAAGAATAAAGGTAAAATTAAATTTCTTTAGAAAAATAAAGGTAAAATTAAGTTAACAAAAATAAATTACTTTTCTCATACTAGTAAGACCTAGGAGCACGAACTGCTGCAACTTTATTGACTGAAAAACTGAATTTTAAAGCATTAATATTAGGAACATGTAATTGCTGCATCTAATAAAAATATATACATATATAAAACTAATAAGGGCTTCTTCCAAGCCAGTAACTTCATTATACCAAAAAGAAGTTCTAAGTACACTAATAACTGCCATTGAGTGCTCCTTGTGTGGAGTTCATGCCTTCAATGGCCTACAAAACACATCAAACATCATGCTATAATTTTGCAAGCATAAGTACAAATTCATAGTTCATAGCCCCCAACAGCAAGTAAATCCCAAAAAAAAAAAAAAATGTGAAATTGTTGGGAACAGCTGGTTTAACAATGACAACTATAATTCTGAACCAGAATCACAATTCTATAAGTTGCAGAATTGTATTATGACATGCAAAAGTGCAAATCTGCAGCATGCAGAATAGCAGTTCTGGACGTATGCATGTAGAAATACAATTCTGTGAGCTGCAGAATCACATTTCTGCATTTATGTTGGAAAAATCACATTTCTACAGCCAGTAGAATCTTATATATCAATGTAGAACTGCGATTCTACAAGTAAAATTGCTTTTATGCTGGGAAAATTTTCAATTTGGCAGCATGCATATTCTAGAATTCTTAGTGTAAGATGATCATATGCAGCTAGTAGCAGCACCTAGTAATGTTGATTGTGAAGTAAATGTGCAAAATAACCATTTCATTGTATACATATAGTTTTAATAGTTCAGTACATTTAGCTAGACGTCATTAATATCAAAAGAGAATATACTGAGCAGGATAAAAGAACGCAGCTTCCTTGATAACAAATTTCTAAGGGCTATGGATCCTAAGTAAATTAGCATCATGATGATGTAAATTAATTCATGGTAGGATAAGAATAAGCTTTCCATAATTTGGATGTGGCTTGCTTCTTGAGAGACCAATTTGACAATTTCAGATATGTTTCATCAACCTGGAAAAAGGTTTTTCATGCACTCAAGAGTTTTAGAATGCATATTACTTTAATCCTTCATATTATTTATTAGAAAGAAAGGGGCACCATGAAAATAGAATCAAATTTGTGGAGAAAATATTGAGGTCTACAATGCACATAAAAAAATCATCTCCCCCTCAACAACAAGAAGGATAAAGAGGCAAACCAACTCCATAACTAATATTTTCAAAGTTTGAAGTGATTGCAATTAGAAAACATTATTCTAAAAGAAAATGCATTGACCAAACAAGACAGGTAACAATTGAACTCAAGAGAAGGAACAAATTAAATAAGAAACAAAAATGGATTTAAGGTAATATGGAAGCAAACAACTAGTACCATCAAATTTTTCCATGGCTGCATTTTGTTTGCTGCAGAAGTGCAACTCCAGAAAAATTTTCTCTATTGTTTTTGTTGTTGTAGCAAAATTGCAACTCCATTTGCTATAGTAGCATTTCTACTACTGAAAAACTGCATCTATACCATTGCTGAACCCATTTAGACTTGTACAAAATTGCATTTCTGCATCATGCATGATTCTGAAATAGTCTTAGCTGGTGAATATTAAGACAATAATTCAAATTAGCAAACACAATTAGTCCATAGGCAATGACTAATTTACCATTACAGGTGGTTGGCTATGCTTGAGTGACCATTGAGATATGTCTAGCTTTTTTTCTAGTACCTACTGAATAGAGTGGAATAATAAGTTGTCTTAGATGTATACATTCAAAAGTATGATAAAGTTAGAAAGTAATTAAGAACAAAATTGAAAAAGCAAGTAATGGTGAATAGCAAAATTCTAAACATCAATAATTAGGGTTTGGATCTCAAGCAAGTTTGGTGTTATTATCTTTTTGAGTGTAACAAAGCAAAATGGATGAGAGAAGGAATAGAAAATACATTGATCAATTTTACTTCTGCTAGGAAGCTGAATTTTAGTTTTTCAGAAAACTACATTTTCATCTACGCCTCAATTAATAAATTATGAAAAACAATTGCTACCTTAGAGATTGGCAGTAGTAAAACTGCATCTACTGCTCTAGTTCTGCAGAACTCTGCAGGTTGCATTTCAAATTGAAATTGTTAACATTGCAAATGAACATTTTTGCAATATGATTGCATTTAATTCCACGAGTTGCTTTTCTGCAGAAGGGCATTCCTTTATTTCTACAGAAGTGTATTTTTTTATGCTGCAGAATTGTAAATCTGCATATATGTATGTTTGTGTGCATTTCTGTAGCAGGAATTTTTTTTTATAATTTGCAAAATTACTTTTTTTTCTTTGAAGAACATTCCATCAATCATAATCAGGGAAAGGGAAAAATACACAAAAATAGCCAAGCACATAAAAATTAATGACAAAATGAAGGATCCAATAGAAGAGGGAAAGGCAAAAACATATTTACTGTTTGTATCATGAATTAATGTTGGCATAGGCATAAAAAAAATGCTTTTATTGGCTGGCTTTTTCATACCATCATTATGTTTTCCTCACTAATAACCTCTTTTTTTTTTTTTTTTAAATTTTTTTTATCTTTCTGGTTGCACATGTAAGTAAGACTCATGGCTACATGCAATTATTTAACTCTACGATCACAAGATAGAAATAAGATGAGACTCGAAAAATTTATACTTAAATGCATAAGTAGGAAATTGTATAGACAAAACATCCACGTTTGGCATTGCAAGTATGTGAAGAGGGAACTAGATTATCGATGACCTATGTACATGGCACTAAAAAGAGCCATTATAGTCTTATAGAGTTGATTATTTTGTCAATCAATTCATGAATAACCTACTCCTAATGGAAGACAATGTAATTCTAAGGTCTCCACATGATACATATAGGAAACTAATGACAAAATGAAGGATCCAATGAAAGAGGGAAAGGTAAAAACATATTTACTGTTTGTATCATGAATTAATGTTGGCATAGGCATAAAAAAAATGCTTTTATGGCTGGCTTTTTCATACCATCATTTTGTTTTCCTCACTAATAACCTCTTTTTTTTTTTTTTTAAATTTTTTTTTATCTTTCTGGTTTCACATGTAAGCAAGACTCATGGCTACATGCAATTATTTAACCATACGATCACAAGATAGAAATAAGATGAGACTCGAAAAATTTTCTACTTAAATGCATAACTAGGAAATTGTATAGACAAAACATCCACATTTGGCATTGCAAGTATGTGAAGAGGGAACTAGATTATCCATGACCTATGTACATGGCACTAAAAAGAGCCATTATAGTCTTATAGAGTTGATTATTTGTCAATCAATTCATGAATAACCTACTCCTAATGGAAGACAATGTAATTCTAAGGTCTCCACATGATACATATAGGAAACTAATGACAAAATGAAGGATCCAATAAAAGAGGGAAAGGCAAAAACATATTTACTGTTTGTATCATGAATTAATGTTGGCATAGGCATAAAAAAAAATTGCTTTTTTGGCTGGCTTTTTCATACCATCATCATGTTTTCCTCAGTAATAACTTTTTTTTTTTTTTTTTTTTTTTTTTAATTTTTAATTTTTAATTTTGTTTTTATTTTTTATCTTTCTGGTTGCGCATGTAAGTAAGACTCATGGCTACATGCAATTATTTAATCATACGATCACAAGATAGAAATAAGATGAGACTCGAAAAATTTTCAACTTAAATGCATAAGTAGGAAATTGTATAGACAAAACATCCACATTTGGCATTGCAAGTATGTGAAGAGGGAACTAGATTATCCATGACCTATGTACATGGCACTAAAAAGAGCCATTATAGTCTTATATAGTTGATTATTTTGTCAATCAATTCATGAATAATCTACTCCTAATGGAAGACAATGTAATTCTAAGGTCTCCACATGATACATATAGGAATATTAAGGGAAAGAATTGTTTGGTTAGTTCAACTTGTGTCTCAAGCGAATTTGTGCAGTTGCTCTAAACATCAAGTCAACAACTGATAAAAGCTTTTTAGTCTTGGCTAGTTAGCCATTTCATATATGCATCAATGCTAAAAGAAAATTATGTTAGATTTATACATTAAAAGAAAAAATCAAATCACTATTTATCAAGCTTAGGTAACTTTTAAATTTCTTAGAACAAAAAAGTCACCAAATTCTTGACTTGGATTGGAACCATAAGGTGTGTGAACAAAGAGCTCAAGGAACGTGTAACTTTGAGTTTCTACAACCTTAACAAAGAACAAAGACACCATGAAAAATAAAATCAAGCATATCATGGAAAAAACACAAATAAAGTCGTATCAGTATCCATTGAACTCATAGAAAGAGCAATGGCATCATCAAAAGTAACAGTGTAGTAAAGATCAAACAACCTGCATCTTGTACCTAATGCGATCAGTTTGCATATATTTAAGGGATACTGGAGAATAGGTGACTGATATATAAATCAAATTTAGTCTATTGGGAATGACATTTATGGTAGGAGGATTAACTATATAGACTTATGTCTTGATCTTTTGCTAAAAATATATTTGAACTTTTGAAGTAATTTTACAGTACCATCAGCGAAGAAAAGAATGTAATATAGAAAATTAGAACAATTAAGGTTAACATTCTGAGTAAATGTAATGTGGTAAAAAAGGAAAATAAGGGACATCTTAAAGTTTCATGAGTGTCATGAAAATGCTTGGTGATTATGATGAACCACAATTTGTAGGGTTTTTTTTTTGAGATTAACTGCAATTTGAAGTTGGAAAGGGGTAATGCAAATATAATAAGGAAAATTGCTGCTACCCACATGATAAATTACCGAAACGTATCCAAATTATTCCTAGAAATACAAAGGAACAACAAAGGATATGAAATTTGTACCTGGCCTTGATGAATCTTGAAGGGGAACAAACAAAGAGAATCTTCAATTTAGCACAACCAAATAGCACTTAAAGAAAGGCTTAATTAAAAAAAAAAACTTCAAATTTTAATGCTTTTTGTAATTCTATCATGAACTTTTAATTTTGTCAATTTCATGCAACAACTCTTACGCTATGTTTGGAACAAATTAACTTAGGTTGGGGAACTCATTTATAAATAAATTTTCATGTTTAGAATGGCATAATTTAAAATGTGGAATTTAAATTTAATTCCATTTAATTGTGTTTGGAACAAATCTAGAATTGGATATTCATTCACTTTTTTTCTTAAATTACCCTTATTATAACTTTCAAAGAAAAATATATAAATAAGATTGATTAATTATGCTTATCTTATAACCTATAAATGTAACACAAGATAATAAAATGATTTTTTTAACCAACTTTAGTCAATTGTAATTTTTTTTTAACAAACAATTCAAAACAAGTAGGAAAAAAGGAAAAATAATGTTTGTGAAGAGGGAAGAAAATGAGAGTAGGAAAAAAAAGAAACAATAGAGAGTTTATATTTGTGAAATGAGAAGGAAGAGAAAAAATAATGTTAGGTTGTAAGGTAGTTTTGCAAATAGAATTTATTTGTGTTAAATTGTGGAATTCATTTACAAATTCCACCTATTTTGTTAGAATTTTGTTTTAGTTATAACCAATTCTATAAAATTGAGTTCCTAGAATTATAATGTGTTATTCATTCATTTCAAACATAAAAATTTGGAATTGTAAATGACTTTCACAAAATTTTGTGGAATTCATTCATTCCAAACAGGCTGTTAAAGTTCTGCAATTCTATAACTGATTTAAATTCAGACAATTAGACCTGAATTTTGCTCACATTGCAGGCCTAAATTTTTTTTTTTGGTCAATTTATGTTATCAAGCTCATAATTGTGCAATGTAGATATGAGATATTCTATTATTTTAATTTTTTTCACATGGTACCTGATAAAATAAACAAATATAGACCTACAAGATTAGCAATCCAGGTTCTGAAATTGGATCTTTGATAGAATTGCAAAAATTTAAGAGTTATTGCATGAAAGTGCCAAAATTAAAAGCTCTGTAATTAGGCCTAAAAAAAACCTTTGATTTTCTAGGTTAACACATTTATATGTTGTCCTAATATCACCCAAAAGAGTCTAAAATGTTCACATTTTTAGGGTTGTGAGATTTAGAGAATATTTTAACCTTGCAATTAGATGAAAAATTGTAAAGAAAAAGTTACTAATTTGTAACTCACATCTTTGAGAAATCTAATTATAGACAATAGAACAAAAAAGCCGTGCACCAATCTGGAGCTGTTAAGAGTCTTGGTGTCATTCCTTGCTAGTGAAGCTATGGTGTTATCGAATTAGGGAGCTGTGATCAGCAATGGATTATGGAGGATACAAATCCCAATGCTTGGAGTTGCTGAAGAGTATGTGAGGTTTGGTCTATGAACGGTGTTTCATTTCTCTTGAATCCATTATATTAAGCAGATGATATTCATTGGAGTGTTTGTTGAGCAAGAATTTGGCCATCCATGGGTTTTCAGCTGCAATGGTTTTTGGGAGTTTTTAGACAGATGCAGGGAGGGGGGAGGGAGAGAGGGAGGGGAAGAGAGAGAGGAAATAGTATAAAAGAATTTCATTGGCACCTAAGGCCAATAATGACAGGAATGTGTCTCAATAGCTAGAAGATTTAAAGCTGGTCAGTAAAAGCGTATAGTTTTTTCAACAAGTAATAGAGTATGAATAATTGGGGGTTAAAAGTATGATTTTAGCACTTTTAGCGATGGGGTTTCCATACTCATTAAATTTTCATTGTTAAAACTTAATTTTCTTATAGTGTTGTCTGTATCAGCTTTAGAAGTCATATGTGTTGGCTTAGCTGGAAACATGTGGAATAGGAGTAGCCTTGATTTGAAAACCATTATACAGTGCCAATTGCCAAAACAAAGTTGGCTTTCTCTATAGTTTGTTATTTCTTTGATTGTTGGATTGCAATATTTTAAGTTTACATTCTTTTGTTCACTAATTGTAAGTTATGCTCCTATGATGCTCTTATTAAATTGCTTACAAAGAAATAAAACATTGCATTTTGAAGTATATGGAGTTGCCCATCATCAATACTTCATTCTATTTGGCAAAAAAATTTCAGGGTTCCCTTTGTGCTGCAAGGCGTGCAGCTGCTTTTGTGAGAGGGGATGATGTCCTTCACAAGCTATTTACAGAACTGGCTTATCGTTACAAGTAAATCTCTGTGCCTGACTTTATTAGTTGTTTTCTCATCCATGTAATATTTAAAGTTTAGGCTTATAAATTGTCTTACAGGGATCGAGCAGGTGGTTACACAAGACTGCTTCGGACCCGTATAAGAGTTGGTGATGCTGCACCAATGGCCTACATTGAGTAAGATCTTTGTTTACTACAAGTTGCTTAGTTGTTAAAGGCATGCCTTTTAATAACTATGTTAAATAAATTGTTTGACTGAGAGACTCATTTCTCATACTGCCAGACATTGCACAGTCGTTGCATTTGGATGAGATTTGATGTCATTGTTAGTTTATTTCTCATTTGTAGTGATAATCACTGAGCATGCAGTGGTTAATGCACTGAAAAATGACACTCAAATATGACAGTTATAACACCAATTTTATATTTCCACTTAGGCTGTACTGGGAAAATAATGATATTGGAGGAATAAACTGATTCTGAAATGGACACCCTCCATGTGAAATAAGACATTATTATTGGAATTAAAAGAGGATTTCTTTCTAAATATTTTTACAAGTATTTACAAGCAATTGCTCATATATATGCTAAATATGTATATATATATATGCATTCACAAGCAACAATGGTTAGTTGGAATCATTTCTTGTATGCATGTTCTACAAAATATAAAAAATCCCCTATATAAATAGTCGAATCTATAGAGAAAAAATATAATCTGCCTAGCAGCCTAATGATATTCCTAATAATGGGTTGCCTTGGTCTAAGTTGCTGTTCTTGTTCGGACTCCCCGGAAAGATTCCCACAAGCCGATCTTGTCTACAATGATATACGGTGTCGCCTTGTTTCACACAATTAAAAAAGATAAACTTGCGAAATGAGCGTTAGATAAGGGGATTGAAAGATCCAAGGGTAAGGCAAGCGAGACGAAAACAAAAAACAATAGTGAAAATAGATGTCACAACAATACACTTATATGTCACAACCGTACACTCATGAAGGGTTCTCACTCCAGAATGCTCATTCTCTTACTGAGACCATAGTTATTAAAGGCGCAAGGCGCACTAAGGCGCTAAGGGGTCCTGGAGCCTAGGCTCAAGGCCCAGGCGCGCACCTGAGCGACATGAGGCGCAAAAAGATAGAATTTTAATAAAATTTCAACATGAATGCCTAATATTCATAATAAACTCAACATATTAGTAATATGTGATTGTTAAATTAAGTAGACACAAGTTAATAATATCCAAAGTATTAATTTAAAGTTTAGAATCTAATCAGCAAAAAAAAAAAAGAAAAAAAAAATTAAATTATAAACAATTTAATTCATTATTTAAAAAAATGATTCATTAATTAAACATTTTTGATTTTTCAAACTTGTATTTAAGCTTGTTTATATCAATCTAAGATAATGACTTACATAGACAGATTTTAGAGTCTCAAGAAATCAGAATAAATATATTACCCAAGATTGTTGTGTCTTTTAGAAAGTTAAACTTAAAAAAGTAAATGGTAGAGAGGAACAATGACTGAAAACAAAATATGTGAAAGATAACTCAAATTAAGGCAAGAGAGATGACCAATCAAGGTAAGAGGAGAGATGTTTTGGGTAAATGAATGTCAGGAATGGAAAGATCGACTATGATTTTGAGTCAACTATTCTCTTTTTCTTTTTCCTTTTTGTTTGCTGGATTGATTTCTTCTTGCCCTAATTCCTTTTTCTTTCCTTTTTCCTTTTATTGAAATAATTGAGTGTGGTTAGGCTTATCATAAGTTATCTTCAAACTTAAATCAATGGTTCAGATTATTCCACTTTTTATTTTTTTAAAAAAAAAATACAAACACACATAAAATAGGAATTTTGTCATAAAGGCGCGCCTGTAGGGAGCCTCGCCTGAGGCTCAAGGCGCACCAAGGGGCGCGCCTTTGGTAGTTTGAGGCATAAGCGGATGCGCCTGGTGCACCTTGAGCCTCAGGCGCGCCTCTTTAACAACTATGACTGAGACTACACTTTTCACAACTCTATGCGAATGAAGGTCTCACCTAAGAACGCTCATTAGACACAACCATACGCTTATATGTCACTCCAGTACAGACAAGTACGAACAAATAGATGTCACTCCAGTACACATGAATGAAGGGTTCTAGTGACCACATAACGGTACTAATAGACACCATAGAAAGAGACCTAACAAAACTAAAAATAGAAACCTAAGAACAGTCCATATACCTCATTGAACTATCCATATACCTCATAGAACTCGCAGTTAGGAGTGATTCATGTTGGTGTCACAGTAGTTCAAATCTACACCACAGAACGATACTAATAGACACCATAGAAGCTAAAATATACCTCCCACCATAACTGTAAATAAACCTTCCAGAAGCGGAGGAGTAATAGATAGGCTGGTGGATACGGTTCACTCCTATTGTATGGTGTACATACTTGACCTAGGGCACGAAGAGGAGCTGCAGTTGGAGCCACTGATCATATAGGGCTACTTAGTTCCTCAATATTAGGAATTGAGTCTCCTTGATCCAATACACACCACACTCTTGGGATTTATGCTGCTTACTACTTACGAAAATACTGGAAGAATAACAATGAATCCAATTTTTAGAGTTTCCGATCGTTCTGTCCTTTCATTTTCTTATATCATGTTAACCTATAGACAATATATGATTGATAGTTCGAAAATAAGCAGTAATGATAGTGAAAAGAAGCAAATGAAAACACTATGAAAAATATGAATCGGAGTTTGTAGAAGGAGCGAAGCAGCTTTACCGTAAGGTGAAGGAGCGGAGACTCGCAACAGATAGAAGAGGATTTATTCAATCACATAGTTTAGGCTCCTAGAATATGGCGCCCTTGGGGCTTTCTATTTGAATGTATCGAAAGGCCTAATGAATTGAGATTTCCCTATTGGGCCAGGTCATTTTGGGGTAAGTGGGTCATTTATGATGAAGAGGATGAGCTTCAAGAGAATGATTCAGAGTTCTTGCAGAGTGGAACCATGCAGTACCATATATGAGATAGATCTTCCAAAGAACAAGGCCTTTCTTGAATAAGCCAATTCATTTGGGACCCTGCAGATCCACTCTTTTTCCTATTCAAAGATCAACCCTTTGTCTTTGTGTTTTCACATTGAGAATTCTTCGCAGATGAAGAGATGTCAAAAGGGCTTTTTACTTCCCAAACAGATCCTCCTACATCTATATCTATATATAAATGCCGCAAGAAAAGCACTTTGAATTGTTGATTCATCACCAGAGATAGCTTAGAACCAATAGTTCATTATCTAATGGATTCTTTCGTTCTAATACTCTATCCAAAAGTTATTAGTATTTATCAAATTTGTTTATATCTAACAGAACCCTATTGGATCAAATGACAAATGCAGTGTTGAGAAGAAGATGGCTTTTTCCGAATGAAATGAAAATTGGATTCATGCAATAGGAGAAAAGTTTTCCATTCCTTAGCCTAAAAGATATGTGGCCATGAAATAGGGATTAAGTGGAACAAAATTGAATGGGTGGTAAAGTTGCGGAAACTCCTGTTTCTTCCATATTTTGGACATGGAACAATATGTTACTGTTGAAATATGAAACAATTGAAATCTTAGATCAAAACACTATGTATGGATGGTATGAATTGCCTAAACAAGAATTCTTGAACAGCGAGCTATTCCTCACTACATCAAAAAATTTCCATTAATGAAAGATGTAATTTCATTGGAAAATCAAAAATACGTATGTCGGATGAAATGGTGGTTGTTGGTATATGCTCCAATATCGAATCATTGGTTTAATTGAATAACTGAATAAAATAGATAGACCCTTCTCTTCGTCTCAGGTCGATGGATCTTCTCAATTGGAAGATCCCCTATATGGATAATATGCATTCCAGTTGGCTGAGCTTAATTCTAATTGTTTTGTTTCGAAGCAAAGATATTCACAGGGCGGTTCATCCTATTCTGATATTCATGACCAAGAAGTACTGGATTCTCTTTTGGATAGGCCCTGAAAGGAGAAGGAAGGCTGGAATGCCAGTAGACGTCTATTACTGAATTTACCTGACTCGAGAGTGCCCATTTTGGGAATGTTCAGTGCCCGAGTCACTGATTGGGTAAGTCGCCAATCCATAAAACGGATTTACCTTATTCGTTGGGTTACGGGGTGCATTTTACCAAAAGTTTCTATTGCGAGTACTAGTGCTTTATGGGCTTACTATACTGGTGTCTTTCTAGTGGATTGTAATAGCTAATGGACTTACAGAGCGAGAAGGTAGCTATTGCTGTTTGCTGTAAGAGTTAGTGTTGTACTGGTTACAATACTTATTAAGCTATAAAAGGTACTTTTTGGACTGAGTAAAAAAAAAAATGTCTGATAAGATTTATCAAGAGATAATGATTCACCTTCACTTCGATCGCCTAAGTAAGGACTAGGCTGTCGAGTGAGGATTGACCGAGGGGAATCCATAATGTAGTTGGATACAAATAAGCCAGTAAATAAGACACGTAAAGCCAGTGGGGTACATAAAAGAGGACGGATCACTTGGTTTTGTACTGGTCCACTTTGAGCTATCGAGCGAGGATTGCTCTATCTCTTAACAAAAAGGCTTTGGAAAAACTTGCCTTATTATTAAAAGGGGAGTACTCTTTGATGTGCGCTCTATTATATTATTGCCTCCTATTCCTAAGAGTGATTGGGATTAAGTTGCGTGGCGATACCCGCGAAAAAAAAAGACTATTCACTCTTTGGGTGGGCTTTTCGTACTCAAATCCGTACAGGGAAAGGACAATTATTCAACGCACTAAAATCTAGTGGATGAGGTTCAATATTCATGAAAGGCCAGGTTTGAAATGATCCATGTTATGGAATCAAGACAACCTATCTTACTAATAATAAGAAAGGATTACTAATAATAAGAAAGAGTTAAGGGCCTCAAATGCCTAAAAATAGAAGTTTCTCTCAGTCTCTATTTGGTAAAGGGAGACGGGGAGGAACTTATAAGTTGGCAAAAAAAAGCTTTGAGTGTAGCCATTGATCTTTTTACAAGACTTGAAAGAATTCCGCAAGGAATCTCTCAAGTGGAAGAGGAGAAGCTCGAATTGGAGCAAATGCTGAGTCTGTTCTGGGAGCATCCACCTGCCCTCAATACTGAGGGCGTAGGAAGAAGGATGCAATAAATCCGGGACCGCATTTAAGCTCTTAAAGAGTGGAAACGAACCCTCCTGCAAGTGCAACAAACTCTCCTTGTGGAGCTGGCCCACAAGAGCAACCGGGGGGAACTAAAGACAACAAGGGGTTGACTCTTTTTAGTTCTAAAAGAGGAAAATAAGTAGTTACAGTCTCTTCCGTCTATCTGTTAGTAAATTAACGAAGTTACTTCAGTGTTCCGTAACTTTCTATCCTACTTATTGTGTATTTCAGGATCTAAAGAAGAAGAATAAGATTTATTAGCGGACGTGAATATGGTTGCTTGTACCTATGTTATTTGGGTTCTCGTGCTTCAGCTCTTCAATGGCACTGTCATCTACGTCACCCCTCACTTCATAGTTGAAAGTTTTTAGTTTCGTCTTTTCAGTATGTGTTTGTCTTAGAGTTGTATAACTTGTGAGGAGTTGTTGAATTTCTGATTAGGAGTGTATTGAGCATGAGTCTTGTAAGTTGTTGAATTTCCCTGGTGACGCACCTAGCATTTGCGGACGATTTGTTATTCTTCTCTTGTTCCACGCCTTCGTTAGCTGATGCTATTCACAGCATTCTCAACTTCAGCAATAACTCTACTGGTCGTTACGGTAATACGAGATCTCATTGTTCTTTTTTGTTCCTTGAGTGAGAGTCATATTTGAAGTAAAGGTGCTTTTACTAAAGAGCAAGACTAGCGCACCTAACAAAAAAAACAAATTAATACTTATTTGAATACAACACATAACAAGAAGTACACCAAAAAAAAGAAGTATACAAACATAAAGATAAACAAAGAAATACAAAAAACGAAGAAAAAGTTTTATTGAACTAATATTTGATACTTAAGGAATTGTAAATAGATGGACACACCACACCTTACAAGACTTATGCTCACTACACTCTCACAAGTTATACAACTCTAAAACAAACACAGATTGCAAAGACGAAAATAAAAACTTTCAACTGTGAAATGAGCGGTGACGTAGATGACAGTGCCATTGAAGAGCTGAAGCACAAGAACCCAAATAATATAAGTACAAGCAACCATATTCACACCCGCTAATAAATCTTATTCTTGTTCTTTAGATCCTGAAATACACAATAAGTAGGATAGAAAGTTACAGAACATTGAAGTAATTTCGTTAATTAACTAACATATACACGGAAGAGACTATAACTACTTATTTTCCTCTTCTAGAACTAAAAAGAGTCCACTTATTGTCTTCGGTTCCCCACTGATTGCTCCTTTGAGCTAGCTCCACAAGGGAGAGCTTGTAGGAGGGCTCATTTCCGCTCTTTACGAGCTAGAATGCGGTCTCGGATTTGTTGCATTCTTCTTCCTACGCCCTCAGCATTGAGAGCAGGTTGATGCTCCAAGAACAGACCCAACATTTGTTCCAATTCAAGCTTTTCCTCATCCACTTGAGAGATTTATTGCAAAATTCTTTCAAGTCTTGTAAAAAGATCCATGACTACATTCAAAGCTTTTTTTTTGTCGACTTATAAGTTCCTCTCTTTCTCCCTTTGCCAAATAGAGATTGAAAGAAGCTTCTATTTATAGGCGTTGGAGGCCCTAGACTCTTTCTTATTATTAGTAACTCTTTCTTATTATTAGTAAGATAGGTTGTCTTGGTTCCGTAACATGAATAATTTCAAACTTGGCTTTTCATGAATATCCTCATCCACTAGATTTTAGTGCGCTGAATAGTTGTCTTTTTCCGTACGGATTTGAGTAGGAAATGCCCACTCCAAAGAGCGAATAGTCCTTTTTTTTTTTTCGCGGTTATCGCCACTTGGCTTAATCTCGATTACTCCCTCAGAAATAGGAGGCAATAATATATTAAAGTGCACATAAGAGAATACTCCCCTTTTAATAATAAGGCAGATTTTTCCAAAACCCTTTTACTAAGAGATAACAATCACTAGACAACTTAAAGCGGACGAGTGCAAAATCATGTGATCCGTCATCTTTTATATACCCCATTGGCTTCTACGTGTCTTTTATTTACTAGCTTATTTGTACCTAACTACATTATGGACTCCCTTCGACCAATCCTTACTTAGGCGATCGAAGTGAAGGTAAACCACTATCTCTTGATAAATCTTATTAGATTTTTTTTTTTTTTGCTCATTCCAAAGAGTACCTTTTATAGCTCAATAAGTATTATAACTAGTACAACACTAACTCTTACAGCAAACAGCAATAGCTACCTTTACAGCTTGCTCTGTAAGTTCACTAGCTATTACAGTCTACTAGAAATACATCAGTATAGTAAGCTTGTAGAGCACTAGCACTCGCAATAGAAACCTTTGGTAAAATGTATCCTGTAACCCAGCGGATAAGGTAAATTTATTTTATGGATTGGCGACTTACCCATTCAATGACTTAGGCAATGGACGTTCCCAAAATGGGTACTCTTAGGTTGGGTGAATTCAATAATAGACGTCTGCTGGCATTCCAACATTCTTCTCCTTTCAGGGCCTATTCGAAAGAGAATTCAATACTTCTTGGTCGTGAATATCTAAATAGGACTAACTGCCCCGTGGATGTTTTTGCTTTGGAACAAAACAATTAGAATTAGGTTCAGTCAACTGAAATGTGTATTATTCGTATAGGAGATGTTCCAATTGAGAAGATCCATCGACCTGAGACGAAGAGAATAGTCTATCTATTTTATTTAGTTATTCAGTTAAACCAATGATTCGTTATTGGAGCATATAGCAACAACCACCATTTTATCCGGCCTATCTATTACTCCTCTTCTGGGAGGTATATTTACAGTTTTGGTGTGAGGTATATTTTAGCTTATGTGGTGTCTATTAGTACCGTTATGTGGTGTAGATTTGAACTATTGTGACACCAACATGAATCACTCATAACCGCGAGTTCTGTGAGGTATATGGATAATTTAGTGAGGTATATGGACTGTTCTTAGGTTTCTATTTCCAGTTCTGTTAGGTCTCTTTCTGTGGTGTTTATTAGTACCATTCTGTGGTCACTAGAACCCTTCATTCGCGTGTATTGGAGTGACATCTATTTGTCCGTGCTGGAGTGACATATGAACGTACGGTTGTGTCTAATGAGCGTTCTTAGGTGAAACCTTCATTCGTGTACAGTTGTGAGAAGTGTAGTCTCAGTAAGAGAATGAGCGTACGGTTGTGACATATGAGTGTACTGTTGTGACATCTATTTTCACTATTATTTTTTGTTTTCCTCCCGTTTGCCTTACCCTTGGATCTTTCGATCTCCTTATCCAATCAACGCTCGTTTCGCGAATTTATCTTTTTTAATGTTATGATACAGGGCGACACCGTATATCATTGTAAACAACCGGCTTGTGGGAATCTTTCCGGGTAGTCCGAACAAGAACAGCAACTTAGACCAAGGCAACCCATTATTAGGAATATCATTAGGCTGCTAGGCAGATTATATTTTTTCTCTATAGATTAGACTATTTATATAGGGGGGTGTTTTAGAATTTGTATTGGTATGGATGTTGATTTTTCTTTTTTTGAACTTTCATTCCTCCTTTTCTGTTTGGGGTTTACTTTGTTATTTTAGTGGTAATATCTATTTACACATTTTAACAGGTTTATCGACAGAGAGAATGAGCTTAGACAGTCAAAACCACCAGTTCCTCAACCACAACAAAGGGATCCTTTGGATCCCTGGACAAGATCCCGGCTAAGCAAACAATATGCACCTCCTAAAGAAGAAAAGAGTTCCGAGCCTGAGATGTGATACAAAGTCATTCAGCTCTTTTTTTTTTGTCAGATTATGTTTGTACTGATTTATTAGCTTGCAATCTTTCATGATCTTAAGTTGAACAGTTAGAGTTTTGCTAGTATACTGGCATTGCAGCCTCATGAATAATTAGGCATTGCTGCTTTATTTTTATGAAGAATATATATATACAAGATGTTATATTCATGGATCAAAATATGCCTTTTTATTTTTCTTGATGTTTGAGGGAGTACTTGCAGAAATTTGGGGGGTCGAGGATGCTCTTTCCTAAGGTGTGTATATCTGTTCACATCAAAATGCTGGGAATTCTTAGTTCAACCTAATATCACTCTTGGTCACTTGGACTACTTATTTTTTAATATTAGTGCTAATAAAGTTACAACTATTTTGTTGTTGTGGCTGCAAATAGCATGGCAACTTTGGGGGTGAAAATTTAGAAGGAATTCTTCTCATAATATTTGATTTTTGCAATTTAATTTTTTGTTTTTGAGAGTGGCAAATTAATATATATATATATAACACAAACGCAAAATGAAGAACGTGCCGTCTGGTTCCTAAGTTTGTCCATCGCCGTTAAAGAAATGATGCATATTAAGTTGCCTTCCCGGCACATTATCCATTAAAGAAATAATATTAGAATATATAAAAAAAAATTATTAAATTAGAAATTATATTATTAAATAAAAAATATAGTCTATAATAATAATATAATATATTAAAAATAATTTTTCTAAAAAAATATATTAAAAATAATTAAATTAACAATAATTAGATAAATAATGGTTAAAACTCACATGGATTATGTCACGCTTCGAATCTGAAGGCATGTGACCGGCACTAGGGAACGGGAAAATATAAGGCTTTCAGAATCCGTAATAAGTCTGACTATCTGCTAAATGACAAAACAATAATGTGACAACTGTAACTGCCACAAAATCAAGGCTGATGGCTCACCTGTTAAGTAGAGCCTGTGCAAAACATCACATCAATGCCACTCAGGGTAATTATCTCAATAACATCATTAACAACAATCTCATCATCAGGTTCTTGCTCAACATATCATCATAACATCCATAATGAGGAAACTTAGCTATTCTCGCAAAACTTAGCAATTTAACTAACTGATACAAAACAATAAGAAATTAATAATATAACTGAGTAATAAAATACAATCCACTGCCGAAGAATGATGGCAGGAATACTCAACCTGCAATCTGGGAAAAATGTTGAATAGGAATGAGCGTTCGACTCAATGAATTATATAGTTATCAACATAATATGTCATTCGAATGCAGGAAATGCTAATGCATAATGTCATCCAGACAACCAATCACATAATCAACCAAGAATAATAATTAGTCGATAGGAACCAAACTAAACCTCATTACGGGGAGCCAATCCTCCTATCCTGACTCTCTGAGTTCAAGTACTATCTCTTAAAATCCAACACATAGGGTCGCAGCCGTCCATGACCTAAGCCACGCAGCGCCGGCCCGACTGACAGCAGCGAGCGGTGAGCAAGCTCCAAGCCGTCATACACCAGTCATAGCTCATCAAATCACAATCATCATATCACAATCACAATCGTAACCATAATTTGAATCATAATCATAATCTTAATCTCATGTGTGGTCCTATGTCCTCCTAATTCCATCCGAACAAGCACAAGTAATATGCAGCACCAATATAACAGAACAATCACATACACATGTCAGAATGCTGAACTTATATTCATAATGCATAATTATATATATATAATATGCAAACAATTAATGCACGTATGCAAGTGAAATATTAATTAAAGAAGAGGAACAAAATGTTATATTAAGTAATATAACTCATAAACCTGACGAATGCCAAACTAGCTCTTCTCAACGTACGACATCTCGCAACTGGAGAGATGCCTGAAATATCGATACTGTATAACAAGAAGATTATCAGAACACATACCACTCTACTACGATACTCAAACATCCATAAAGATTCTACCGAAATTTCGACAGAATCTCTTCTATAACTAGGACTTTACCCAGCTGAAACAATATAAATAAACACTTCTAATTTGCCATCAAGGCTCACAATAATTCAACACAGCTCATGGACTCCTCCTGAGTCTCCAACTTAACAATCATCATAATTTCAATTCATCAATCTTACACAATCACCACTACTCAATTTGTCGATTAAAATCAAACTCAATTTATAAATATTCTTTTTACTAAAATTATTTTAGTTAATAAACCATACCAAAATTCATATTTTCCAACCTTTAGAAAATATCATACAAATCAGAACCATTCTTCATAATCACACATAATTTCAAACTCATTCTTTTACATAAAAGGAATATTTCCAAAATTGGAATCCTTATCAAATTAATTTGGTTCAATAATCCTTTTCAAAATAATATAAAACTTATATAATTAAATTTATAAAATTTC
>CATKHJ010170167.1:0-26409 GCA_949750685.1 Vernicia montana | reverse complement strand
ATATATATATATATATATAATTTTATATTACACATATATATAAAATCATTAGTTTTCTTTAAAATTATATTATTGAGTATTTAATTATATTATTATTTTTTAAATAATAATTAATAATATATAAAATTTAACATAAATATGTATAATATTTTGTCAAAATATATAAATTATGAAATTTTAACATTAATAAAATTATAAAAATATAAATGGTCCCGCCCTGAACTCGATTTACCCCACCTCTTCTTTGCCCTGACAGTTCATGGGGCGGCAATGAAAATCTCAAAACTCACTCCGCCTCGCCCCATTGTCATTCCTAAATATAAGCTAGCCCACAAATATCACGTAACAACACATTAAAAATATCAATAAATAAAATAAAATTTAAAATATGTATCTCTATGCATTAAATGAAAAAGTCATGTTTTTGCGAGAAATATTAATATATTTGAATTATTTCAAATTTTATTAGATTGTATTTGGATGTATAGACTTAAATTTGAAATTTAGAAAAAAAAAAAAAAAAAGAAAAAAGAAAAAAAAGAAAAAAAAAGTGATGAGTTTGAAAGGGAGATCGAGAAGGTTGGGCAATCAAATTGAAATTGAAAATATCTTTCTCTAAATTTGAAAAAACTAGTTTAAATTAAGTATTTCAAATGTTAAGATTTTATACTGCTAAATTTCAGTGGGTATTTAGATGAAATTTAAATCCACTTAACTTCTGTCACCCAAACAAAGTATTTGAGCTAAATTCAAATTCATAGCTCAAATCCTGTAATCCAAACAAAGCATATATGTCAATTTGCGCAACTAGTTGACTTAAAAATATAATTGATCTAATAAATGACCTAATTATATTAAATTATAATAATTGATACTAAACATGCAAATTCACCTAATTATATTAAATTTTTCTAATGATGAACCTAACCCGCTTGCAATCTAAGGTGATCCGACTGAATCTGTTTGCAACCTCTACTTACACACAAATATTGCTCAGCAATTGTCAACATTAATCAAGGAAACAAAAACTTAAAATCCAACTTTTGACTGGATATAATCATAAAGCAATACTGTAAACCTAAAACCTCAATATACAATTGACAATAACAATTATTCAATACCATTGTCAATTATTTTATAATTGCTCCTGAACAGCCTGCAGTGAGAGTTAAAGAAAAGAACATGCTTTTTATTCATATTATTTTTCCTGAAAGGTGGTGAAAATATACAATTAAGCTGTCAGAAGAAGTACGAAGGAGTATATAATTTTTGGCAATTATTAATTACATTATTATATTTCTATATATATTCTAGAATCATGGTTCTGAAATATCTGAGTCAGATGATTATTAATTAGATACATGAAATCAAGAAAGAAAAGTAATGCATGATTGTATTTGACTGCTGAATCTTGCTTAATTTGAGGTGCTGGTGATTAATTCTTGTTCTAGCAAGAATCTACTTTACTCTCTCCATGTAAATAGGCTATACAACTTCATTAGCATGTAATAAGCAGCAAAAAGAGAAGCAATTGTGAGGAACAACGAACTTCTGGACATCCCTACCCTACTGCTTTCTTCTGATGAGGACACAACTTCTTCCTTTTTTACACCTTCTTCCCTGCAAAGAAAATTCAAAAATTGTCTTTCTTTGTTAAAGAATTGATCAAGAAACCTTAAAATGTTAATTATACAGCTATAATTTATCGAACCCTTTATCCATTTTCTTCACCTTTCAGCCTGGTGGCTGAATTAGAAAGGTTGCATATCTGAAATAGGACTACATTTTGAATGAGACAGAGTCAAACTACTTGCCTTGTTTTTGGCTGTGGTTTAGGCATCTCTTCAGGGGCTTCTTCCTTTTGTTTAGCTTTCTGGGTTGTTTGTGATTTTGAAGGTTTAGTTGCTGGTTCTCGGGGCTCACTAGCTGCAGCTGATGATGATGATGAAGGTTGTTTTGGGGGTTCAATACCTGGGATAGGAACGTTCTGTGCCTGTAAAATAAGATGCATGTAGTCAAAGGATTTGAATTGAATAAATTCATTTTACTTATGTAAATTGATGATTATGTAATAAATTATTACTAACCAAATTCCTGAACTGAAGATTGTAAAATGTTTCAATGTATCTTTGCTTAGCAAATTTCTGTTCCTTGTTTAGTTCTCTCCAAAACCCATAAATGGATCCCATGTTCAACACTTTCTTTGCATAAATCTTCCATGTATAGCTGCAAGGATATTGAAAAATAATGGTTAATTAGTGATAATAGTAAATTTTATAATTTGAAATTTATCATAAGTTTCTTTTGTGTGATGCAATTACCATTCGTATATTCGTTGCAGGCCAGCTGCTGACATTCTGTTCCAATATTCATTATCTGTCTTGCATTTCTCAAAGAAATCTGCAATTTTGTTGCTTGATTCATCTCCATTGTTAGGGTCAATGTGGAAGCCTGAAACACCATCAACAATAATTTCTGCTGGACCTCCTTGATTAGTAGCAAAGGTAGGTAGTCCACAGTTCATTGCCTCAATGACTGTTAGACCAAAAGCCTCATAAAGTGCAGGCTGCACAAAAGCTCCTTTAGTATCTGCAATGCACCGATAAATCTCTCCATTTCGATATCTATCAGTTTGAGCTGCTATCCATCTGATTTGACCTTTAAGTTGGTATTTCTCGATCAAAGCACGCATTTTGTGTATCTCTGCAATTTCTTCTCTATCTTTTGACTTAGATGGATCAAAGAATCCGGCAACAAGGACAAGATTTACCAAGTTTCTTAGCCTCTTGTTCTTTCCATACCACTCAGTTAGTCCTGTAATGTTCTTTACTGTATCAAGTCTTGCCATGGAGAAGATAATTGGTTTCTTCCTGTCTGCAAGATATCCACTGTCCCAGGCATAATATTTTAGTTTCAATACAAAATAATTGACATCACTTTTCTTTTGCAATGAATGAGGGAAACTTCGGAAACTTACATGTGCTCACTGTTATTCTCCTTGCTGTAGATTAGCTCTTCAATGGCAGGATGAAAGGAGGTTAGCCGCCTCCGTTTTTCCGTGTAAGGAAAGTAGACAGATTGATCAGCTCCTGGAGCAGCAATGTTGAACTTAGGATCAAAGACATTGATGCCTGAGACCACACGGCAAAGCCCTGGCATAGTAAATGCTTCATGGCTTTCATATTGTCCAGGCCTATCCTTGCTGTGAGGGGAAATCAATTTTTGGAGTCAATTGCATAGACTATTTTACAATTGATGATTTTCAGATAAAAAGATTTACCTTCCTGCAATTTCCTGGTATGTGCTGGTAATGATAAAATCAGCTGTATTCATAGCAATCATGTCAGCTGTGAATTGACAGGAAAAATGGTACTTGAGATCTAATTGCTTCCATTTTGCATCTGAATCTTCATACTTGGTTTTCTCTAAAGCATGAGCTATAGTTCCCTGGATTTATAGCAGACTAGTTTAGAACACAAGTGAAATGACTAGTTAGAAGTATATGGTAAGATAAGACTAATTGAGTTAGGCTTAAACCAGAGTTATGCCAAGTCTGTTAGCCATCAGAGATGCCACCAAGTTCCCATCGCTATAATTCCCAATAATGAGATCTGGTTTACATTCCATATGTTCAAGAATCTTATCAGCAGCATCCTAATGATCAGTGAAGCGCCCCCGAGAGAAAAAAAAAAAAGGGAAAAATTAGTACATTGTTGATGAAAATATTAAGTGGAATTAAATGAACATAATGGAAGGAAAATGAGGCACTTGCTTCAGCAAATTTCTCGAGGTAAGGATAGACATCGAAACGGGAGACCCATTGGGGAAGAATTCCTTTGTCTGTCTTGAATGGGACTCTAAGAATGTGAGAGTGCTTTGTGTCAATGATAGGCTCCATTTCTTGGTTGCACTTAGTTCCTCGAGCTTCCGGAATTAGTCTTGTTAACTGGATGCACAAAAAGAGAAGAAAGGCATTAATCAAGATTGAAATTTGTTCATTGACTGAAAAATTTTAAAATCTTGAATTTCCATTTTTGTAGCTCACCACAAGAATCTGAGGCTTCATGTTAAGGCCTTGCTGCTTGATTCTAAGCAGCAGCTCTTCCTCTAATGCTCTTACTTGATCAAGAATGTAAACCACCTAAGTATTGACATATAGTAATCCATATAAATAATTTTTGGTTTAGTACATTTTGTTTTTGACTTAAAGAACATCATTCTTAATGTTTTTTTAGGATGACTTAACACACCTGGCCGCCGGTATCTGGCAATCCAAGGACATCAGCCTGACCAAAGTAACCATGTGGAGAGAAAATTACAATGTTGAACATATTAGGAAGCCTACTAAAAAACAACTCTAGTTTCGCGTAATCTGCTGCTTGAAGTGATTCAGAAAGCATTCTCATTGTCTCTTTAACTCTTTCTGCAGTATTCCCCCATCCCTTCTCAAACCCCAACTCTTTCAGCCTGATGAATGTCACAGTTAGAATTTAAAAAAAAAAAAAAAAATCCCTCTTCGTAAGGAACAATTTATCAGAATATAAATAAATAGTAAATAGATAAATGACCTTAGTTGGAAATCCAGATATGGTGTATCTTTAGAGAATGCTGAGAGAACATCTTCAGCTCCAATTAGTGCTGCTTGCAGCTTCGCGGCTGTATCCAACTTCTCATTGACCATAAGACTCTGCATATTAAAACAGGCATTTTTACCTTTTAGTTTCTATCATATTAAGAATGGTATCAGTTATTATTTCTAAATATCTTGTCAAATATGGTACCTCTCCCTGATAGTTAAGGGCTAGTAAATAGTCAAGCAGAGGCTTTGCACTACCAAAGCTCCCACTAAGCTTTGAAGACATGAATTTTGAGATATACTTCATGCCATTCCCAATAGAAGAAGATAGAGTAAGGTGAGGAGTTGAGAAATCCATGGCTCCAAAATCTATTTCCAAAGCATTTTCATCCTTAGCCCTGCTTATAAAAGAATCATATTCATTTTTCATAATTAGAGGTAATTGTCAAAAGGTTTCTATTAAGAGCTTGAACATTACCAGTTTTCGTCGAAGATCATTTCTTTGAACTGCAAGTATTCTGAAGGAGAAATTCCTTCTACACTTAGATCTTCAGCATTCACTTTAACATATTCCCAGAATCCAGGATTTGGCCTTACAGCAAAAGCAACATAGGGTGGAACAACAGCTGCCTCCTGCAAATTTATATAAAGAAATATTAGTTTAGCTTCTATTTGGCATTACTGTTTGAACTGCCGTTGAGAAAAGTATTATGTCTCAAATGTTGATTAGAGGTCAGTAAAATTTGTTTTGAAGGTGAATTTCACAAACTAATTTTTCCAACCTTTTTCAGAAAAACAGTTTTAATTTCAATATCAAACAGGCTCTCAGGATGTATATAATATATAAAGAATTAAGGAAAGAGAAGATAAATACCTGAGTGGAACTCAGGATGTAACCAAGTAAGCCTTCCAAGACCTTTTTCCTTTCACCCTTGTCCTGTATTGATTTCTCCATTTCCTCCATTATGTGTTGGTATTTCAGTAGTTTTTTCCCAGTTGAAGCAAAGCTTTTTTTTTTTTTTTTTTAAATCCAAAGAAAGAAAAGAGGATCAAATACTTATGTGCAAAATTAGTTCAATGAAACAACAAAAACAAAACCTGAATGAAAAAAAAAAAACCTGGAAAAGCATCTCTTCATGTGATATCTGCTTTGCCTCAATGCATCAGGCATACTTTCTGCAATAGTTTCGGATCGCTTGAGTGTTTTTCCTGAAGCCATTTCAAGAAAATATGACACAAGTTGCTTTAAAAAACAGAAAGATTTTGGATTTACAATGTAGTTTTGTATATGTTGTAATTGATGCTTCAATGTATTTATAGTAACTAGAAAAATGGAAATAGTAAGGCTTTTAGGCTTTGGCTAGAAGAGTAGGAGAAGGAACATTCCTTGGAACCATTTTGAGGGAAAGAGAGAAAGAAAAGAATATGTAAATTGATAGAAGCAAATTTAGATTTGCCTTTTTGTCAATAGAGATCTTGAAAGTAGAGGGAAAAAAAAATTCTTTAGTGATAGTAATATGCTTTTCTTCTACTTATATATCAAAATAACATTACAAGATGTCTTGCTAATTCTACCACTTTTTAGTGCTTCAAAATTTTTAGATTTTGCTTTACTGCTCATATGTTTTATTTTAACATCTTTTGCTTAGTTTGTGTTTGGAATTGAGTTTAAAATATTTTTTATAAACTGCTTTCGGTCTATAGAGTTTAGGAAATCATAGTTTTGGAAATTTTGGATTTTCTAGCTTTTTATAAACCATTGTTTATAAATAATAATAATAATAATAATAAAAATAAAATTATTTTAAAAAATAAAAAATAATTCAGAATGCACTTTTTAAAAACACGCGGGAACTCAATCCCAAATACTCTTCTTGTACTCTACATAGTTTGCTTGGTCATCTTATTTTTTACCCTGTATGTTTCCAGTTTTCAACATTCTTTGGCTAAATATCAAGTTACCTTGTATTGGTATTTTTTATTTTTTATACTTTTACTAGTTTTTCTTTGTCATGTGTCTTTTTAGAATAAAGGAATCAAGGATATAATTTTTCATTCATAAGAAGTTATATATTATTTACAAATAATTACAACTAATATCTTCTTTCATATCTAGAATATCAAAATGAAATAAATCCTGGTGTTATAAATAACATCAATTTTGTTTTTTTAATCATAAAATCTATATCTATATATATAAAATAAAAGATGAACTCAATACTTACTTAGAAAATTTGTCATATCATTCAATAAAAAAATTTAGTCAATGAAGACAATATGCATGCACACACATATATAGTGTACAAATATAAATTTTTTAACCAAGCATATTATATATATAGTGTACAAATATATATAAGTATAGAAACATTACTAATATTCAAAAATTTAGACAAGAATATATAATATGCTTGGTTAAAAAATTTATACTTTAAAATAAATAAATGTACTAAATCTAATTATTAATTCTATTTTTTTTTCTAATTTCTTTAATGATCTAATACAATCAAAATAATAATTTATATTTTAACTCAAATTAAATATAATAAATTAAAATTTTAAAAATTAAATGGATCATAAGACAATTAACACATTTAGTGAAGGTGAAATCACGGCTGGCTTGGCCTTGAGGCGGCTGCCTTATACCCTCAAAAAAAAAAGTAAAAGCCCCAAATTCATACCCCTTCTTTTTGTTTTTGTTTTTGTTTTTATTTGTAAATAGAGGCTTTAAATATCAGCCCATAAAAAATAAAGCCCCAACTTTTTTTTTTTTTTTTTTTTGGTAAATAAAGGCCCTAAATTTCAGTTTGAAAAAAGTAAAGTCTATAATTTTTTTTTTTTTTCTAAATACATGCATTGTTTATAAAATATTATTAACTATACATTAAAGGTTGCTTCCATTGAAAAAAAAACTTTTCAAAATTAAAATTATTAAAATCTTATTTAAGATCAACTATGTCACAATATATATTAAATGAATTAAATATATTATCTATTAAAAGTAATATGCTATAATATAAATGACAATTTAACCCGCCCTGTCCCGTCTCATTTATTAAATGGGGCGGGGCAGGTTTTAAATTTAAAACACGAATCAGATTCTGGGCACCCGCCCCGATTATATATATATAATATATATTTTTAATTTTTCAAATTATATATATATATATATATATATATATATATATATATATATATATATATATATATATATATCATTTTTAATTTATAGTTTTTTTTATGTAAAAGATAAATTATATTGTATAGATATGTAGAAAAGAGATATAAATGAATAAATGTATATATAAAAAAATAATATTAAATAATTTTTTTAAAGAAAAAAAATTAAAACGGGTAAACCCGCAGATATCCACCCCATTTTATTACCCGACCCGCCCGTAGCGAGGCGGATATAAATAAATATTGGCGGGCAGGTACAGGTAATGGGAAACCTGCCTCATACCCGTCCCGTTGCCATCCCTATGCTAGAATATCTTAAATATAAAATTTTAATAAGTAATTTTGCAGCTGAAAAAGTAAGAATGATGAAATGAATTTTTCTAAATACATTGAAGATTTTTTTTTTTTTTTTTATTCAGGCTTCCTTCAAAATCTTCTCAAACTCTCGATTCACTTTATTTGGTTTTAGGTGAAATTAATAATTTTAGCGGAGACAAAATTATCATCTTTTCATATATACTAAAGGATTTTCATGAGTCAGTAGGGCCGCTGCCCCATGATAAATCTGTTACTGTGTGAAACCTCGCTATATTAAACCTTGATATATTTACTTATATTTTAATTTGAGATCTTTAACTAAACTCTCTTTTTGACATGTTCACTTCAAATTCGCACATATATCATGCCTTATTAATACATACGTGACAATACAGAAAAGTGCAAGAAGATTGGAGTGTAGAGTCAATTATAATATTATGTGTGAAATCTCAAACTCAATCCAAAAATTTACACTTATAAATAGTAAAGTCCAAACACTATGTTACTTTTTGATACCTCTGCTTATATTTCAAGATGGATCTTTAACTCTAAGGTCATGTTTGGTTCGCGGAATAAATAAGGAATAGAATAAATATTCTATAGGATTAGTTATTTCTCACTTTGATCCACATTTTTTGTATAGAATAACAATTTCATTATTTTTATTGAATACCTATTCCATAAAAAATTAAAAAATAAGTATTCTTTATATTGTGGAATTGAATATTTTCAGTTTTACCCCTCACAAAAAATAATATTGTAGACATAGTATTCTTGATATACTTTTTTTTTCTCTAGGTCTCCTTAAAATTTTATTTTTAATATATTATTTTATTTTAAATAATTGTTAATAATTTTTTTCTTTAATATAAAAGTAAGAAACTATAACTAAAAATTATATTCCCTTTTAATATAGTATTTTAAAATTTTACAACAAAACTGAAAAGAATATATTAATTTTTTTTAGTTTTTTATTTTTTTTCTTTATATTAAAGCGGGATTTTTATAACTTAAATAGCTTTTTTTTGCTAGTTAAATTTTTTTTTTCCGTATGTCATTTTGGATTTAAATAGAGATCTAATTCGACTAAAATTGTTATTTGTTTATTTTATTTAAAGAAAATATATTTAATAAGTTTTTTTTAAAATAATATTTAATAAGTGGTTAAATTTATATATTTAATATCTTAAATATTTTTTAATAATATTATATGTTTATTTTTTAAGTTAAATTTATGAAATTATATGACAATTCAACTTTGATAATAATAACGAAATTAATTTACAAGAGTATTAAAGTCATTGAAATTTAAATTTACTTATTTCATGTCATGAACTAAATTGTGGAATATGAATAGTTATTATATTCCTAACCTAAATTATTCTATTCTTTAAAAATAGTTATTCCATTCCTAATCTATTATATTTCATGAACCAAACATACCCTAACATTATATACTAGAATAAACTTAAAAATTAGTAACCAATAACAGCAAACATTCTCACCGCATAAGGTGAAAAATCTCATGCAAAGAGGATAAAATCCCATATTAAAAACACAGAGACAAATTTAATAATTAAAAAATAAAATAAAATAAAAAGCTTCAAAATACACATAAAAAAAAAATAAAAGAACTAATTGCTTCCTAAACTTTTGAACCTTCATGTTAAATTATAAAAAATAAATTCTTAAATTTTTTTTAACCTGTGCAGATATTGACAATATACTCTTAAAATGTAACAAAACTAGACATTTAACCCTTTTTTTATATATAGACAAGACGTTAACTTTATAGTACTTTTGATTAATCTTGAGAATTTTATGATGTATATAGTTACGTTATTATAGAAAGTAATGCACAAATCCTATTCTATATACAATAATCTGATTTTCATTCATGGTTTCCTGCTAATTATTATTGGCTTAATTGATAAATTTATTTTTTTTATATATCAATTTTATTCTAATTTGAAAATTTAGTTGCAATTCTACCATAGTCATAATTATAGGTAAAATTTTATTAATTAAAATGCTGAAAAGTTAAATTGATCTTTAAAATTATTATATTATATTGTTAATTTAATTTTTAAATTTTCATTGAAATTAATTAAATTTTTTAACTTTATAAATTTGATTAATTAAATTATTAATAATTTATCAAATTCATAAAGTTAAAAAATCTAATTAATTACTATCGAAATTTAAAGATTAATTGATAATATAATATAATAAGTTTTAAGATCAATTTCGCTTTTGATTTTCAAATTAATATGAAAATATTATTATTATTATTATTAATTTACTTTTAGAATAAAATTACAACTAAAATTTTTAATTGAGATAGAATTAATATATATATATATATATATATATATATATATATATAATTGAAGAAACACTTAAAATTCATAATAAATTTATCTATTAAGCCAATTTTTGTTTTTGACATTTTTTTTTTTAATGAATTAGGACTTTCTAATATCAGGTATGTACAAGTGAAGGTAAAATACGCCTATTAACTAGAACTATAATATATGAACAGCCAACTATTAAATTGAATCAATGAATCTCACTAAAAAAAACAAGTATGTTCAGGGTCAGGAGTAAACTAGTAGACATTTCAGTTATGGATATCTGCTCATGTAAAGGAACACACTCTACTGAGTTTACATGGTATGGACATATGGTAGGTATCTCCCTGTTTTGTTCTATGTTCAAAAGCCTGAAGTCAGTGTCTCCTCTCAGTCTCTGTTCCCTCCAGAATGGGGCTCGTGTCCCGGCTAATAACACTCTGATTTTGAGATTCAATATATACACTCTGAAGTTCTGATTGCTGCATGTTAAGACAATTGGTGTTATTGGAAGACTGAGCTCCATTCCGAGATTCTCCCAACATCTGAAAATATGCATGAGGTCCCCATCCTGCACAATCCCATATATCGAATAAGAACACAGCAAATGAACCCATAATTAACATGTAGTCAAAATGAAATGACATCTGGAAATTTTGATTGGCTCTGCTTTGCGCCTCAGTCATGCCAAACTCAATCACACAATGAGAGACTTGCTGCGGTAGTTGGATAAAAGCTAAAAACAAGAAAAGCCAAATAAAGGCAATTGATCATACAAATGTTGAACCAAAATGAACATTTTATTTTTCATACAAATTAGCTCATTGGAGTTTCTTGTTGAATTCCATGAATCAAAAAGTGGTCTAGTATTTAGAATGTTTTGCAAATTATGCGCTGGACAGCTTAAGAGACATTAGGAAATAGGAACTAAAAATAAAGTGTTGGTCACACCTGCAAGCTCTTCACCAAGGACTGAAGAAAGTTTTTGTGCAGATTGCCAAAAGAAACACTATTTTTTTTAATACAAAACTGTAGGTATACAACACCAAATTCTGAGAAGTGAGCATTCAACCTTTGTTATTTTTTTTTCTCTATTGTCTTTTCAAAGTAAATGCATCTATAAACTTTGCCACATGTTCTTATCATTCCCATTCAACACGTTTGTGGATACCAATTTACAAATAATTAAAACCATAATATGCAGAATAACATAAAAAAAAAATTATTATAGATAGCCAACTAGAGAAAGAATAAGGAAGAATATACCATCCATATCATACGGGGGTGGGAAGAATTGTAAATAACAAAATGAAGCGACTGTCAGCCCTGCACACAAAGTTAACAAGGGAATCACAAAGGGTTCATTGTAACAAGTAGTTAATGCAGATTGCAAAAAATGAATCCTTGACAAATACCTATAAGACCCCCAGCAAATATATCCTGCCAGTGATGCCAGTAATCATCAACTCGAGAAACCCCTACAAGAGCTGCAACAAGCAATGGTAGGATAACAATACAAAGCTTTGCGACGTGGCCCCTACGATCAAAAATCCTGATTTTCCCAGATAAGTACCACGATAGAAAACCAAGACCTGCAAAGGACCCTGCATATCAAAAAGCATAATTCCTCTTAGCTAACATCTCATCATCAATGCAACAAATATGCTGCATGGTGACTTCTTGCAGACAGAATATATACCATACATGTCCTACAAGGGTTGAAGGAATGAAGGCAAAGAGAAACTTTTCCTTACAATTAGTAATTTTTTTCATGAAAAAAAGGTGACCTTGAGGAAATGAAAAGGAAAAGCTAGAAATACAACATAGAAATACTGAAATTTTCAATAGCCTCCTACTTAATCTAACAGAACTTTAGCCTTGAGAAAATAAACTGTCCATGAAGTCAATTTAATGCAACTACATATGGAATGGATCCATTATGTAAAACAGCATTACCTGAGTCAATCTCCATCACAGTCTAATCATTGGGAAGAGAAGCAATGAATTATGGAAATATCATCCAGGACTATATAGAATTGTTTTAGGAGAATCATCATTACCGAAACCAGATTTATGCACATTCCACGACACATCCAAGAAGGCTAGCTAATATACTTTATCTGCTGGAATTTTAGCTTAAGAAATAAAGAAAAGCATTATCTAGAACAGAGGACAGAAAAACTTAAACAGCACCCTTATATTACATAACTACAAGGAGGAGTTTACAGACAGGCTAAGCAAATATATGCAGACAGCAATTTTCAAGAACGCATACATTGAAACAAAAAGGGAAAAGAACACAAATTAAGTAGAAAAATCCCATGTATTTTATAAAGTTCTTGGATTAACTGGGCTACTTACAAGAAGTATGTCCACTGGGGAAACTTTTGTGTCCTTCCTTAATGACACTCTTAACTCCGGTACACATGACATCAGTTGTGACAGAATCAAACACCTGAAAATACAACAATTTATATTGATTGATAAAAAATGAGCATGAATAAGAACTCAGTTATACAAACTTCAAGTCAATAAACATTAGGAAGGAATATCAGGGAAGTTAATTAACTGGGGAAACTTACCCCCTTGCCATTTGGGAAACAACGCCAAAAGAAATCAGGTCTAGGACGGCCAACACCATCTTTAATTGCATCAGTTATAACTGCGGTAATAAGCACAGAAAACAGAAGACCTGCATCCATTTTAGTTCGTTATCACATCAGTACAACACATACAAACAGCAGGAACAAGAATGAAAAATCACAAGAGATTGAGAGGTACCCAGAAAAGCATGGTGCAAATCATAGACATCCCTTCTGATAAAGTAGTAGACACTAATGATGGCAAAAGGCAGCAATATCCCAATAATCTATTGGCAGAGAGAAGAATGGATGTGGGGGGAGGGGCGCAACTTTTAGCAATGAGAAACAAAAAAATATGATGAATTTTTATTTTTTTAATCAAAATGAAATTTATAATGTAAGATATTATTTGTTAAAGTTTAAAAACTTACTGGAACAGCCCAAAAGGGAACAGTATTATCTTTCAGTGGGTATGACAGATCTGTCATCATATCTTTTCCAACAAAACGGTGAAATGGTTCTATAACATTCAGAATGACATCTATCACCACAAGAAGCAACAGAATCAGCCAGTCATACATATGTGTCCTGGCAACTTTGACTCCATGAGATCTTATGGTGTGAGAACCCAATTGTATTTCTGGCATTTTGTCACTGATCTGAATCCAAATCAAAAGGGTAGCTTAAGGAAACAAAATCTAAAAATCATACTGAGGGGAAAAAGTACACAGTACAGTCAGACATGCAAGATTCCACATAAAGCAGTTGATCAATTCATGCACCCAACCAAAGTTTCCATTCTGGATGATTCTATTTGTCTTCATTCCAAACTAAACTGATCTCTTGGACAAGTTTTCCTTAAAATCATGTTATTAAGAATACACCAAAACAAACAAGAAACCAAATGAACAAAACTGACTATACGTTCCCTTCTTTTTCTTTCTTTTCTTCAGTTTCTCAGCAACCAAACAGTTCTTCATTAAATTTAAAATATATTTACATATATAATCAGAAAATCAAAATAGTAGAAGACATGGAAGATTAACTGACCTGAAACTTGCAGATGAGAAATTTGGATTTTGAATTTTGAAATTGATTTTTAAGGGAAATGATATGATAAAACGAAGAAGAGAAAGTGAAAGTGGAGAGTATTTTTAAAGTAAAAGAAAATGCCCGTATTTATCTTTTATTCGAAGATCTTTTGACGCGGAGGATTGTTATTTGTTAATTTCTTATTCGTCAATTATTATTAATAATAATCAAAAAATTTAATATTATATATATAAATAATCTGTAAGTAGACAGCGGAGTGAGTGACAGTAATTATATTAGGGCAGGGAAGGTTTTGTTTTAATTGTTTTCCCTTTTTTAATTGCCGGATTTTGTGGCTTAATATGGCGTCGTTTACAACGAATCGAGCTTTTTGTTTCACATGCTGTTGATAGCATACAAACAAATCTTCTGCTAATTTTTGTTTTTCCACAAATTTTCAACTTATTGAATATTTAATTATATCTTTTTCAACTATTTTTTCTACCAAGTATTTACTTCAACCAATTATTTTTTTTTTAATATCGAGAAAAGAATTCAACTTAAATCTATTGTTTATATTGTATATCACTTATGACTAAACTATATGTTAATGTGCTACATCGACCAATCTTAATCACTCACAAATTATTAATTAACACCTATTCCCATATTGATGGGATTTAAACCTACAACTCAAAATCTTAATAGATAACCAACTAGACTAAAATATCATTAGTGGCCAAATAATAAACTAACAGCAATGTTGTATTAACTATTGATTCTATAATAATTCTTATAAAACTATTGTAATTTTCTTGAAAGCTATTGTTTAATTATTATTATTTTTTGTTCTTCAAATTTTAATAGGCTGAAAAAATAATATAGACTACATAACAGTGATAATTAATCTCTTTAACATTTTTTAAAATTTGAAAAATTCGAAATAAATTAATATTTTTCACTTTCTACATTTTTTTAAGAAATTGAGGAAATCAACCAAATTATACCTTATTTGCCATGGTTATCAAGATTTAAAATAATTAATAATGTTAGCAAAAAAATTATAACATAATTATAATATGTTGTCTTCCACTCATGTTCAGCCAGAGCGGCAAGGAATCAAGTGTATATATATATATATATATATATATATATAGATGATTACTATTTTTTAATTATTGGATTAAAATTTAATGGTTCTAATTAATTTTGCATTTTTATCAATTGTATTTATTAACCTTTTTTTTTTTTTTTTTTTAAGTATTTAGTGAAATTCGAACCCTGGAGTCCACTCCTAAAATAGCATCACCTTACTACTAAGCTAAGACACCAGTTTGTATTTATTAACTTTGAAATTATAAATCTAATTAAATTTATTTTTTAAGAGCAATTTATTGTAACTATGATTAGGGGTGTAAATGAGTCAAGCCGTTCGCAAGCGGCTTAGTATTCGGCTCGATAAAAACTCGTTCGCGTTCGGTTTGTTTTATAAACGAGCTAAATTTGAGCCTTACTTTAAGGCTCGATGAATAAACGAGCCGAACTTGAATAAAATTAAGTTCGGTTCGATTAGATTCGTGAACAGTTCGATTATAAGCTCGTAAACAAGCTCACGAACAGCTCGATTAATAGGCTCGTGAACAACTTGATTATTATTATTATTATTATTATTATTAACTTGATAATTTTAACACTTCAAAAAATATATTTTAATACTCTTATAAATTTTTTGATAATTCAATTTGAATAAAATATATATTCTCCTAATTAATATAATATAATATTTCCTTATTATATAATCTAATATTCTAATATTTAAAAATATTTTTTTATTAATTAATATTTTTGTAATACATGTGATACTCAATTTTATTATTATTTTTTTCACTAATTGGATGATTTTACTTTTATGTTAGTTTTAAATATTTTTGTTATAGTTATTTTATTAGAAATAAATATTTAGGAAGTTGAGTATTTTGATAAATTATAAACGAGTTTCAAAACGAGTCGAACTCAAATTCGAGTTTAACTCAATTATAATTTATTAATAAACCAAACTCGAGCTTAAACGAGCTGAGTTTGAATATGATTTTCAAATTTAATCTAAATAACTCGAGCTCGAAAAAAATTATCGAGACAAGTCTGAACAAGTTAAAGTTCAGCTTGATTATACCCTTATGACATAACATAAATAATTTAATTTTTTTTAAAGAATCTTTATTTAAGTAATTGAATTTATAGTTTTAATACCTTCTTTCTCTCTCTATATATATCAATTTCTATTTACATATATAGAAATTGATCAACCTGTACGAATCAATTTCAATATATGTTTTCTGCAAGTAAAATAAAATTAATTTATATAAATAATATTTATTTGCTGAGTTACAAATTACAATACTCACGCTTGAATAAGGACTACTAACTCAACAAGGCTACTAAAATAGCAATAGTTAATATATTAATTAATTGTGTTTTTAAATGTCATTCAGTGTACTTACAATAAATCATGTTATTTTATAATATATTTATAAAAAAAAAATTAATACTATTAATACCATAATAAGGGTAGGATAATAACAAAGATACAAATTTTTAATGTTTATAGCAAAATAAATGTGAATTATTATTTGTGAATAAAATGACTAAATAATTAAATTGTATAATATTTATTTGATCTTACCAAGAGCAAATCATTTTTTTTTTTTTAAAGAAAGAGCAAATCAAATTAAATCAGTTAGATTGAGGATGAAATCCAAATCAAACTAATAAAATTAATTTTGCTTGATTCCGATTAAAGATTTAGATAGAACTAGACTATTACCCGCGCGATGCCGTGGAATTTTTTATTTTGTTTTTATCACAACACTATATTTATTCAATTTGTTTGTTTCTTAATTAAATTATTTTGGATAAACAATTTAATATAGTAGATATAGATTAAAAATTAAATATAATTATAAATATCATGTTTCTTATGATAATATTCAAAATATATTGCATATCAATATCTTTATACTAAAAGTTTTATTTAGATGAACAGTTTAATGTAATAAATATGCATTAAAAATTAAATATAGTTATAAATATAATAATTTCTTATAATAATGCTCAGAATATATGTTATTAACGTTATCTTAAACATAATAATTTTTCAAAAATAAATTGTCTAAACATATTCATAATATATATTATTAACATTGTCCCAAACAATTAACATGGAATATATAGTATAAATAATAACAATAATAATATTTATTAAAGAAAAGATTAATGCTTGTAAAATAGAACAATTATGTGAGTCAACCTTTTAAAGCTCACGATTTGAATGTACCAAAAATTTCATTTTATAGATAATGAAGAGAATCTTGGCTTTTATGAATAATAAAAGAACTTAATTTCATCAAGATATATATTTTAAGCATTGTATAAAATTATGATATATATATTACATGATACATAATTTTTTAGAATTTTAAAATATATTCTATTTCTATTAAGTAAAAATTAAATTAATAATCTGTAGAATTTTTTATTTTTAAATTTTTATATGATCATATTTATATCCTTTAATATTTTGACCAACAGCTAGCACTACCAATAATTAGGTAGTCTCAAGTCTGCTAATATAATTGCACATACAGGTAACAGGACAATAGAGTAGTACATGAAGGACACCAGGACAACAACATTGTACCTATTACAAAGATAAAGAACAAAATCACAATAATTAATCACGAAAATAAAATCTTGCTTATAGATTTAATCATCTCAAATAAATATTTCACTTGCCTAAATATGCTTGCTTCATACAATTGGTATACAAAAATCAGCAAAACAAATTAAAATCATTATGTAAACCAAACAAATCATCTTACCATTATAAAAATGCATGATAAGCAATGTATATGACTAATTCTGGGAAAAATAAATAAAAACAATAAGCATATCAAAAATACAATTTGAATTATCAATCCTTTGAAATTAATTGAACTTAATTTGGCAAAAAAAAAAAAATTTGGAGCTCATCAAATGCTTTGAATTTATAAGATTTAAATGTTGTAAAGTTAGCAAAAACTTGTTCATTTATAAATTAAAAAAAAAAACTTCCGCCTTTTTTTTCCTAATTTATTCTTTAGTCTTTTATAAAATATATTTGTATATGTAAACTTACCTTCATGACTTGGGTGATTGCAATCTTAATTTGTTGCGAAGTCCACATAAGATTTGCATGTGCTCTACCTATAGGCTTCTGCATATTAAATAGCAACAACATTAATAAGAACAACATGGAGTTGAAGAGAGTTTGAGTTGAACATGTATTATCAGTGAATTTGCACATGTCAAATAGAAAAAATGTATAAAGAATCAAATTGCATACTGGAATGATGCGTTAGCAATTTTGAGGTCAACTCAAAGGGTAACACTGTGAACTCATAATAATCATATCTCATCTTAAAGGCAGTCTTACATATATCATTATTCTTGAATCTGAGCTGATGATAGCCTGATCTGAGATCAATTTTGGAGAAGTAACTTGCTCGCAATTGATCAAACAAATCATCTATCCTAGGCAAAGGATATTTGTTATTGACAGTCATCTTGTTTAGCTGCCTATAGTCTATACATAGCCTCATTGAACCATCTTTCTTCTTCACAAAGAAAACTAGTGCACCCCATGGTGAATTGCTCGATCGAATAAACCCCTTATCCAACAAATCTTACAACTGCACTTTCAATTCCTTCAACTCTACAAGTGCCATTATGTAAGGAGGAATAGATATTGGTTGCGTACTAGGAAGAAGTTCGATATGGAACTCAATCTCTCTTTCCGGTGGTAAACTTGGCAACTCTTCTGGAAATACATTTGGAAACTCACTAACTATTGGCATTTGTTGTACCTCATTAGGAGTCTCCCTTGTATCAACCACGTGTGCCAAATATCTCTGACATCCCTTCCTTAAAAGTCTTCTCGCCCTAATAGCCGATATCAAATTGGAAGGTACTTCACTTCTATCCCCTTGAAACATAAACTCATGCTCATCTCGAGGTTTGAATATTATCTTCTTCTCATGGCAATCTATGTGAGCATGGTAGTTAGACAACCAGTCCATACCAAGAATCACATCAAACTCTAGTACCTCCAATTCGATTAAGTCCATTGGAAGCTGTCTCTCATCTATCTCCACCATGTAAGAGTGATACACATGTTTCACTTCAATGGTTTCCCCTAAAGGTGTGGACACTTCTAAGGGAATATTTATATTCTCTCTATCATTTCCTAGTTTCTTTGCAAAGTATGGAGAAATAAAAGAATGCAGGCCCCCGAATCAAATAAAACTGTAGCTGATACATCTTGTATAGGGAGAATACTTGTCACAGAAGTGTTGGAAGCACGAGCCTCCTGCTGATTTAGGGCAAATGCTTTGCCCCTACCTCTCCTCTCTGAAGTCTGACTGGATCCGGGTGTTTGACCTTGTCCTCTACCTCTACCCCCAGAGCTTTTAGTGTCAGGTCTAACCATCTGTATTTTAGGCTGAGAAGTAGCAGGTGCATTCTGTTGATCTCCTCATAATGGACAACTTTTGATAAAGTGTCCTACTTGCCCATACTTAAAGCACGTCCCATTGTTCTTCTACAAGTTCCTTCATGGTTTTGCCCACAGGTAGCACAAGTAGGGCGACTAAAACTCCGCTACTCATGTCTAGGTGCAAAGCTGGCGACAGGAGCAGAAACCACTGATATCTCCCTACTCTAACTACCCCCTCTATGGTGACTCTGAACTACAGTTGGAGTAGCAGGCTCGACTATCTTCACATGAGAACTACTCCCTTCACCTCTACTCTGATTACCATAAATCTTGATTATGTTTTTGTTCCCCTGATATCTCTCTGCTCTATCTTCCTTGCTCTTAAATTCTATTTGCTTTGCCTTGTCGATCAAATTAGACAAGGAAACAAACTCAATAGCACACAAGGCATTATGTAGAGGTGCAATCAAATCCCTTCTGAACCTTATGATCTTAGCAGCTTCTGTAGGAACTAAATCATGAGCATACTTGCTCAACCGGTTAAATTCCTTGGCATACTCGGATACGGTCATGCCTTGTTGCTCCAATCTTTCGAATTGAGCTATCCGATTTTTTCTTTCTCCTTCCCCCAATAATTAATCTACCATATCTTGTTTAAACTTTTCCCAAACTGGAGGAATCTCTTCATAAAGCCTATTTTCCACACTTTGTTGGAACGAAGTCCAAGCATCATCTTTCAACAAGAGTCTCACTAGCTCAATTGCTCTAGCATTGGAGCAAGACAGTTGTCTCACCACCTTCTCAACTGCTTCAAAAAACCTGTGAGGCTCTTCTCCATCCTCCCCATGAAATTTCAAAAGTCTCATCTTCAAAAAACTATACATGTTCACCCCATCATCATGAATCACTCTCCTAGCTACATGTCTAGGAATAGGGGCATTCATAGGAACCGGTGGCGGTGGCATTCTCTCTTGTATTGGTGGAGGAGGCGGTGGTGCTACATTGGCATCTTGTTGCCTCAACCGTCTCAATTCCAATAATTCTCAGCGTAGCTCTTCATTCTCACGCCTTAAATCATCGTCATCTCTTGGAGGAATATGGACTTCCTCCGCTTGGACTCGGCGTCTAGCCATCGGCAGCTCAAGTGGTTCCTCATGAATGTAAACGGCATCTGAAGTGACATCCGGAGCTCTTACATTCTCAAGAGGGACTCGCCTTGATCTACCTCTTCCCCTTCCTCTTCTAGGAGGCATCTATAAGATAAACACATAACAAAAGATTTAACATATGACGGTTAACGCAGATTTACATATAAACGATGACTTCAAATGACATTGAGGAAATTTATCCTATGGTCCATAGAGATCACATACTCTATGACTCATTTAGTCTAAACTAAACTTAACCTTATGTTCTGATACCAACTTTGTCACAGCCCAATTTCGCAACTGTGACGGTCCTAGGGCATGGGTAGGCATAAGGCCACCGAAAATCCATGGAACCCTTCTATACAAATAATCCTCATGGCAACATAACTACTAACACATACACATGCCCAAGACTAGAACCAAAACACATACATATACTCATAATCTCATCCATATACATGTACACATAAGTTCATAAATATGACATTTAACTTAAATATAAGTCATATATACAGTATCATTATATATTGTCCTTAGGCCAAAAGAATAACTCTCTCTTACACACATGGAGCACTAAATGTACTTCAATTACAATAATTAAATGAAGAATTATATTGATCAAGTTGGTTCTCTATGAAGGAAAAATGTCTAAATAACCAAGCTGATAAACTTCTAATCTCCTGAAAAATGGAATCACTAATGAGATAAAGCAGTGAGTAAAGAATATACTACCATACTTGTTAAGCTAGGTAATTCAAGGCTAGCTCACAAGAATGGTAGGGCTCATAGATTGTCAAATGACTTCTAATATAACATTTTGATTTACATGGCTCAATAGAATTAAATGGTAGTGTAATATAAGAATATATGTACACATAACTCATGAAAGAAAGCATAGTTTATAGTTAAACAAGTATAGAAGTCATCCACATGAAAATTTAGGAGTAGAGGCATTTTATTAGCATTCTCCCCACATGAAATAAGAGTAAATGCTACGTAGGCATACTCTTCCATATAATAAGAGTAGATGTCTTTTTATTGACATACTCTTCCACAAGAATACATGAAATTGATAGGGTTTCACGTTTAGGACAATTTACCCTTCCTAGATAGGGGTAGGATATTATACCCTATCCATCGGGTTACAATGTGCACAAAGTCTGATGGTTAACCCATATTAGTCGGAGATTTCTATACCATTTAACATATACCATCACATGATAGAATTTAAGGGTTCACATAGTTCACATGAAATTCTTGAGGTTCACATAATCATATAACATTTGGAAATTTACTCATAAAGAGAATTTGGGTTCGCATGATTCAAATGGATTCATGGTTTCGTTCATATACATTTCACATGGTAGTTTATCAATAATTTATGTTTTAAACCTTAGGATAACAAATACAAATATAGTAATATATTTTCTACTATTCTTAACCAAAAATAATCTATATTACTCTTAGAAACTCCTCAATCACATCAATTCCTCATGGTCCTCATGATTCCCATCAAGCCTTATAGGAGGAACTAAACATATATACACATACAATAACAACCACTTATTAATTCAATTCATAAATCATCATACACATGCTAAACTCATGATTTCTAGCTCTATTCCCTCCCCAAGAATGAATTATAACAATGAGGAAGAAGAAACTAAAAAAAAACCAAAATCCTAACTCACCTCTTCAAGGAATGCTTCAATAATGGATGAACTATTACAACCCGATATCTTTTAATTAAAGCAATTAATGAAGTTCTTAGCATTTAATGTGAGTGAGTGGTTTGGTGATACTTGGAGAGAAAATGGGTTATAGGGCTCTGAAATCTCGAAGTAAAATGAAATGGGATTTTAATTCCTTATATAGAGTCATTTCCCCAAATCTGATCCTGATGGGAGTCGCGGTCGCGAAATGAGCCTCGCGGTCGTAACATGCTACTGTTCACGTGATTGTTTATTCTGATATCGTGGTCGCTACACACAGGTCGCGGTTGCGATTCCCCTTTAACTAAATTCCCAAATTCAGGTAGAGAGGTTCGTGGCCGGCTTCACGTCCATTGTTGTGGTCGCGACTTCCCTATCACGGGCGCAACTTATGCCCTGCAACTCTACTTTAAGGAATTCACCTTCAATTCTCAAAATTCAACTTATACTCATTCATACACATAATGTACTATCTGAATTCCATTCATATGATTACTGAAAGTTCATAATGCATATACTGGGTATTACATAAATATAATTAATTATTAATTAAATTAATCTTCACAAATAATTTATATAAACATAATTTTTAAAAAGTTTAAAATGTTTTCCTTTTTTTTTTCTTCTTTTAAATAGAATATGTAATTTATATACATAAAAAAATTATATAAAATTATCATATAAATTTTAAATTAATTATTTAATTGACAAATCATATGCAGTGTGTTTGTTTTTTTGGATCATTATTGATGTGGCTTTATTTTTTTATAGTTGCAATAAAAAGTTTGTTTCATTGCAAACCTCACATCTTAATTTTTGTTATTTAAGTTTCTTAATGTCAATAATATTTATATAACATTAAAAAGTTAAAATAACCTAAAAATAAAAATTATTATAATGTGATATATAAACACATATTCATAAAATACAATCAAGCAGCAAATTTTCTAGTATCTATAGCTTTAAGTCATGCTCGAAGGGTGAATATTTGGAATAATCATTCTGATTAGATTTTGTCTATTTTGCAAAGTGACAAAGTAGGTGTGAACTAGTTAAGGAGAGTTCCTATGCAGATGGAAGTTAATGACAGTTAAGTGTTCTTATGTTTTTTTTTATATTCCCCTACCTTTGTAGCTAAAAAAAAAATCTTATTAATTAATTATTTAACAATTTTACTTAATAAAACAGATATTAGAAATCAAATAAAAGTCTATTAATATTTATAAAAATCTATCAATATCTATAAAATTTTTAAAAGTAATTCATATCTTTATAAACTCCACATAAATTATTAAAAATTTATGAATTCTGCAAAAGTCATTCACTTAAAAAGAATTTATAAAAGTTTTAATTCAATATTTCAAGGAAAATCACCAAGTAGATCTCCCTAAATCTGTTTTTTTAAAATATTTTAAATTGCACGATTCTATTGTATATTTGTATGTCAAAATAATCAGTTATGTGTTAAAAATTGTATAGATAGAAATTAAAAAATATATATATGAAATAAAACAAAATCTCATAAATACATAGACATAACATTGGATTTCATCATATTAAACCTATTGTGAACATTCTCAAATATTATTATATAATAAAAATTAATTCAAAAATTATTTAAATTTATTTTTTTATCATATATAAACTAACTTTTCAAAATTAAATTTATATCAAGACATCTCATTAATAATTCCTGCTTACTATTAATTTTTAAAAATATTTATATAATATTTATTGAAAGTGTCAATAAATAATAAGTGAAAAAAAGTATAATATTCATTTAAGTGACACGTCAAATGAAATAAGTCAAACAATGAAGATAAAACATGAGACAAGTTTGATTATAATTAATATAAATAGTCAGAAATAAAAATTACTTATTAAATATAAATCAAATTTAAATAATAACAAATTAAAAAGTATACTCAACTATGTACTAAAAAAAAAAATGTAAATCCAACTAACATATTAATATTAATTATTTACTACATGTAGGGGTGAGCAAAACTGAACTGAAACTAAAAAATAAATCGAATCGATTGGTTCAGTTTAGCTTAATTTTTTGAGTGATTTGGTTCGGTTTTTAAATTGTAAAACCGAATTAAATTTTAGTTCGGTTTGATTTTTATCAAAAAATTTTAATTTGAACCGAACCGATCAAAATTTTTATATATATATATAATAATTTTAATATATATATAATATATTATTAATAAATGTATGTATAATATATATATATATATATATAAAAAACGAACCAAACTTTTTCAATTCGATTTTCACTATAAATTTGATTTGATTCAATTTAAGAAAACTACAATTTCAGTTATTTTGGTTTGATTCGATTTTAAACCGAACCGACCGAATACTTGACCCTAACTTCATCAACATTATTAAAGAAATAAGGATACTAAATCAATTCAAAGAAAAAAATAACTTATTAAGCTTATTACATCAATTATTATTTATACATAAAATAAAACACTTATTTCCCCCTTAACATTGGAAAATATGAAAAATAATCTTTGAAATTAAATATTATATGACAACCTATTAACTTGTTAATTGGACAAAAAAAAAAAAAACCTATTAACTTGTTATAGCAAGTCACCTATAATTAATACTTATTTCAATATACATAATTATTCAATATTTGTACTAATTTTTATGATGGTTACTATGAAATTGTAACCATTAAAAACTCATTCATATATATATATATATATATATATATATATATATATATATATATATATATATATATATATATACTCAAAAAATAGATAAAGAATCAATTATTGCATGCCACATCATCTAATTTTACAATTAATTATAGATGATTGTAAGAGTCTAGTTGAGCACTTTAAGCAAGTGCAGTTTCGTTTCATTTATAGATATGTGAATTGTGTTGCCCATCTTGTTACACAAGTAGCACGTTCTATATCAAGTCCTAAGGAGTGGTTCCTTGTCCCTCCTAGTTTTATTGCCAATGTATTAATTAGTTGCTGAAATTAAGTTCCTATTAATGCAATCTTTGATTTCAAATATATATATATATATATATATATATATATATATATATATATATATATATATATATAAGATTAATTACATGCCACATCATCTAATTTAAGTGGTTTATTAATTTTAAATTAAAAGTCTAATTAATTTGATAATTTAAGATAAGAGGCCTTCTATAGTGCTCCTAATGCATAGATGTCATTGAGATTTATGACCGTCAGATCATCAACTTTAAATCTCAATCATTAATTGAAGTGACTGATTACCTAACTTGTAATTAAATTTTAATTGTTTTACTTATTACCTAATGAATTTTTTAAGTCAGTAAAAATAAGCAAATGATATATCAAATGAAAGTTTGAAAGATAAGGAGTCCAATCGTACATTGATCGCCGGAAGAGGAGGCCAGATAGTCGTCAGAATCAAGCTTAGAAGATCTCGCTAGCGGTGAAGTCGGATGGTGCGTGCGGCGGCTTCTGGTGGGGATTGGTGGCGAGGCTAATGTCGTTGGACAGATCGGCGACTCCTCTTTCCTCTAGTCCGAAGCATGTTTGATTCCGATGACTGGAATGCGGCGTTTTTCCCGATAGAAGTTTTTGTCATCCTTCCCTCTCTCTCTCCTCTCTCATTGTCCCATTCAAACCCAACACTAAAAACAGCTGATTGGTTAGTTTAAAAGTGAACGAATAAACTTATTTATAAATATTTTTATTTAAAATAAATAACAATTAATTTAAAATATAATTAAAAAATATTTTATAGCATAATACATAACAAAATTTCAATAAAATCACTTAGACTTATTAGTTAATAATTGACTTAATCTCTCTTAGGTTACAGTTTCAAGCTTTAATATTAACACATTATATATATATATATATATATATATATATATATATATATATATATATATATACATAATTAATTATCATTTTATTTTAAAATAATTCTTTTATTTT
>CATKHJ010170162.1:0-18830 GCA_949750685.1 Vernicia montana | reverse complement strand
ACCAGCAGCCAACAATTATACCCAACTAAAAAAAAAACCCGACCAATAATTAAACATAAATAGTAATTAAAAGAAAACCCAACCCAACCAGTAATTAAACAATACCCAACAAAAAAAAAAAAAAAAAGAAACAGAAGCAGCAATTAAAAGAAAAGAGAAACATATAGAGGAAGATGAAGAGAAACATAAATTGATCAAGTAATAGATCGAGGAAGATGAAGATGAGAAAGATGAAGAGAAATAGAAACAATAATAAAAATAATTAAAAGAGAAAGAGTAGCAGATTGCATATGTCCAGATAACAGTAGCAGTCAAAATTGGTTAAAAAAAAAATAAAATAAGCAATGGAAAAAGTGGAGCACAACAGCCTAAAGAAATGCATTTTCAAAAGGAAAACGCTTTTCCCTAATTTTCAAAAATTAAGAAACGGCCCCGAAACTGAAATATAGTTACTGTGTGTCTGAGAGTTTTCGGCATTTTTGACTTTTCGAAAAGCAAAAACAGAGCTCCACCAGCATTTCTGTGCATCAAAGAAAAAAAAAATATATATATATATATAGTTTATTAAAATAAAAAAATAATCAAATCGATTAATTGAACTGAATTAAACTTTTTCAGTTCGATTCGATTTTATATAAATTTTGATTTTAATTTGATATAGATAAAATATAAATTTAGTTTTTCAATTTTTTAGTTCGGTTTGATTTAAATTGAATTGATCGTTTGAACAAGTCTAGCTGCTGCGCACGCAGGAGAGAGAAGAGAGTAAAGACTTTTCTCGAGACTCACACTTAATTACGATTGCTGGCGACCCAATTAAATAGGTTCATTATTTAGGTCATTAAAATTTAAATAATGTATAATATATTCTATCCGTTTCACAATAAGTATCTTTTTAGAAAAGTGATTTTATTTCAATATAATTGTCGTTTTACAAACCCAATATAATATTAATTGATTTTTTTTCTAAATTTATCCTTAATATTAATTGATTTAGTGATATTAATAGAGTTTTAATAAAAGGCAAATTAAAAATATATTAGCCTATTTAATTTAAAATAAAAAAATATATATTTTTTCTAAAACTACAGTCACAGCGAAATCGAGGTTAGGCCTCGTTACATTTGTAATACTGATAATTAGGGATGTGGATGGCAGCTGGCAGGCATGGTAGATTAGTGAGTGTTAACGGGTCAATGGGCAGATACGGTCAAAATAATTTGTGAGAGGACGCCGCCAAAGAGAGAAGAGAACCATCTGCCATCTCCATCGTCTTCTTCCAGCACCATCCACTCTCTATCTTCTGTCCAGAGACCAAACAGAGACCAGACAAAAAAAGACCATATTCTCTGTCCATCTGGTCGAAGAAGCCCCCCTCCATCTTCAAAACAAATCTGAGACTCCAAAGCAGATCTGAGAAATTGCTGCAGAAGGTCAGTATTCTATCGATCTTCACTCTCAACTCACTCATTCCACTCTCACCGATTTTATTTTTCCGATTCTCAGTAGGGTTGATGGTTTTGTGAAGTGAGAGAAAAGAAGAAAAACGAAGCTTTTAGAGAGAGCTTAAAATTCGCAGAAAGTGAAAGTTTCCTCTGTTTTAGCTGTGTCGCTGCTTGCTAGGGTTTCATTTCATTTGATTTCAGTCATTCAGTGTATTAATTTAACAAGGTAAACTCATTGTTCACGTTTGCAATTACTGTTGTTTCAATTTTCAATTTTTTTCTCTTTCAATTCATTTCCATTTCTGGAGTTTTAGAGATATTTAATGGCATATCTCATATGGGTTTGAAATTGATTTTAGGGTTTATAAAATAATTGGGTTTTTGTCACTTATGATCTTAAACAGTAAATTTGATCATCTATGCAATGAGTCACATATATTGTTGTTTTGGATGCAGTACTGAAATTTTTGGACTCTTCTTTTATGTTTTTATCACCTTCAATTCTATGATAAAAAAAATTGAGATACAGATGGAATAGATTCTCATTTTGAATCTGATTAAATATTTCTTTTGAATATGCAGTTATAACTCCCCATCAGTTGACATCCGGTTTAGGGTCCTGCCGGGTGAGGGCAATTGCAGCTGCTAAACATCATACTGTTCTTGCTAATAGAGGTAAACTAATGAGGTCTTTTGAAGAATGTATGACATGATTTTCCAAGTAATTGCCATCTGATCTTCAAGTTCAGCTAATTCTTAATCATATTACCTGCCATTTGAGGATATCAAATGGAATGTAAATGTTAACTGCCCGAATCATGGATTTGTATCCTTCAAGTGGATTTGTATCATTTCTGAATTTACTTCATTTAATGTATGAATTTAATTTATTTTCTGAATTTAGTTCATTTAATGCAAGAATTTGATTTTCTTTTCCTTTTTGGTTTCAAGTATTTTTTTGTTTTTAAAGTCGGTTGTTGTTTTGGTTTGTTATTTGTCTGTAGATTGTGTTTGTGATGGTTTAGGTTCATTATTGATTTACTCTGCTGTGGAGCTGGATTATTTGATGGGTTAATTTATTTTTGCTTGAGAGAAATAGAGGAATTTTTGTTTATTTGGGTGATTAACCTTCTCTAATTTAATGTGTGATTATTATATTGGCATGACAGGAAATCCAAACCATTTGAAAGGTTGAAGGGTGCACATGCTTTATTTCTTGACAGAATGTCTCACAGGGTAAAGGCTTGTTCACTTGAAAAGGTATGCTGTCTGACCCTATGTGGGAAACAATGCTGTTCTGTTTGGTATTTTTATATATTTAACGATCTTAAGGCCTTTGATTTGTGTAAAGTTTCACCACGTTCAAGTAATCAAGTCAAAACTAATATTTTGTGCAGGGTTGTTTATTTTGGACACGCTAATGCACATGGCACATTTTGATAAGGAGTAGATGCTGTCTCTGTATAATGGGAATGTGTGTGTGTGTATATAATGCTTGATTGTTTGAACCTTAAGTTAGTGAAAAGTCATTTTTTTCCTTGTTCCTTATTTTCTTATCTTAGGTGTAATTTTATATATTAATATCTGCTACTCTTGTTTTATGGGCATCTTTTCTTTTATGAATAACCAACTCTGCTGGAAGCATGTTTTTCAAATAGTCTAATATTATAGAATGCCTTTACCAATCAACAAGCCCTGAGTTCACTTCATATTCACTTCTTTTTTGCTTTGGACAAGATATCTTTGGTTGAACCACTGGTTTGTTCAAATTTGTATTTGCAACCCTATTTTTGCAGATAGATGATGACAAGTTGGATTTGAATTTAATGCTTTACTTGGGCTTTTCTTGCTTAATTTTACATTTCATTTGCACTCAGCCACTCATAATTTCAGTTTTAGGTGATTTCTTGCTAGTTAAATTCTGTATAGTCATCAAAAATAGTATCTACCATGGTTGTTAAAACCTGACTGAGCCGGGGTGAATACTATTTTTGCATGGTAGATACTATTCACCCCGGCTCAGTCAGGCTTTAACAACCATGGTAGATACTATTTTTGCATACATGGACCATGATTCATGGTTCAGCTAGTCCAACATGCTAACAAAGCGTGATTGTATGCTACAAATCAGTGAAAGTGAAATAAATGGCGGGGCAGTTAAAGAATTCACTTTTCGGGGCGGGGGTGGTGGTGGGTCAAATACAAAATGACGATTGCGTATTGTCGGATGAAAATAATACTAATATTATATAACTGGTAATACTACATCAAAACCCAACCTTTTTTTTCCCCCTCTGTTCACTGTGTCTCTGAACTCCGAAGTGGCGGCTTCTCGTCTCTCACAGCCAGAGACCACCTTGACCTTGAGCTGACACGCACGGTACTCTCTAGCAGTCACTCGTTGTGCGACTCTGCATAAACAAGTTCTAGGTATCTGTTTGATTCTTAGGAGAGTGATTATCTGATTTTATGTTCAAAGTATAATTGCTGTATATTTTTTAGATATCAGTATTAAAGGCTGTAATTTATCCATGAGATTATTTGTTTGTTTCATTTTATGAAGGAATTTCATGCGGTTGTTGTTTTAATATTTTGAAATTCTATACTGAGTTGGTATTTAATCAAACAATCGTACTTAGGGATTCGTTCAAGCGTCCGTGGCTTGAAATTTTGGTTTTGGTTTTGCAATTAAAGGATGTAAAAGTCTGAAGAATTCCTCTGAAAATGAAAGAAACCCTAGTAAAACCCTTTCTGGGCCAAATGACTGTTATGTCTTTGTTTATGCATTTATTTATTTTTTCGTAATATTCAGTTTGATATTAGGTATCAAAGAAGATAAGTGCTATTCTTTTGTTTTTGGGGGTTATGTTTTTGTTGACTGTTTTTATGTTTCGCTGCAGCCATTGATTTGAATTTGTTGATAGTTGAGGAATTCTAATACTGTTGGAAATGGATATTGATTCTGGTTTTGAAAAAATGAATATTAAATCCGCGGAGGAAAGTTCTTCCATGCAGTTGGATTCAAAGGTATGCTGGGATTGAATATTTCTATTCACTTATTCTTTATTTCCCATTTCCTTGATATCCTTCTAGTCTCTTGTCCTCAGTGATAATAATTTACAGTTTATTTTTCTATGCTTTTTTTTTCCCTCTAATATTTCTGACTATTTAATCCAATTTTGATTACTGAATTGCTTGAATGATTTATTTTTTATAGGAGCTTTCTGATTCAATGGACAAACTGAATATTGATCAATCAGCATCTGGACAAGCTAGTTCTTCCTCAACAAACTTCAAAAGAAAACCAGTTGTCATTATTGTTGTAGGAATGGCAGGTAGATTTAATTGGTTGCAAAATACTATTGTTGTTGTTTATTTTTTGAGAGTTAAGCATTTATAAACTTCTGGTAACCGTGTTATACTGTTCTTTTGTTTCAATACTTTTTGCTACCTGCTAATTTTTCAATTATATTTGGAAAATGAATTGTATTACTAAAAATGAACGTGAGCTTTGAGGTGTATTGCTAAAGTATGAATTTTGAGAATCATTACTTGAACTTTTTCAGGAAGTGGAAAAACAACTTTTCTTCATAGATTGGTTTCCCACTCACAAGCTTCAAATATTCGTGGTTATGTACTCAACCTTGATCCTGCTGTGATGACTCTTCCATTTGGTGCAAATATTGACATAAGGGACACAGTTCGGTACAAGGAAGTCATGAAGCAGTTCAATCTTGGACCTAATGGTGGAATCCTGACATCTTTAAACTTATTTGCTACAAAGTTTGATGAGGTGAAACTTACTTTTGGTATACCTGTCTTAATATTATCTCTCTGATGAGCATATTTGTCTTTATCACCATTATAGTCTATATATTTAGTTTGTTACTGTTTTTCCACTATAATAAATTTCATGGAAATCTCTTAGCTGTGCTGTGGCAACTCTCTGATCTGTTGCATGCGTGTCAAAAAGTACTGGATAATGTTTTGCTAAACCATTTTCATTTTGCTAGAGAAAATTTGGGTGATGATACTGGATACTGGACTCTAGCAATATTGTTTATGCTTATGCTCTAGACTTTTCACTATGGCCTATAGTTTGTTCTTGTCTTATATGTTTGAATGCAGTGTTAGTTTATAATTCCCAATTTCAGGTCATTTCAGTCATTGAGAAGCGAGCAAATCAGCTTGATTATGTTCTAGTGGATACACCTGGTCAAATTGAGATATTCACTTGGTCTGCTTCTGGAGCTATCATTACAGAAGCTTTTGCTTCAACATTTCCAACTGTAATTGCTTATGTAGTTGATACACCTCGTTCTTCAAGCCCAACTACTTTCATGAGCAATATGCTATATGCATGTAGCATACTCTACAAGACACGGTTGCCTATTGTGTTGACCTTCAACAAGACAGATGTGGCTCAACACCAGTTTGCTTTGGAGGTATAAACTTCTTGTGTGTTAGATGATTATCTATGTAGCCCTTCATTTTAAACTCGGTTAACATCCTTTCATATTTTATTTTATTTTTTATTTAGTGTATTGCTGTACGCTGTGTACCCTCTTAAACAAATTGACTCTTAAATCTTATTGAGTACTTAACACTGTTCAAGTGATATTTCTTTTTATATATTCTTTTCTTTTCTTGTTGCATTATCAAAACCCCTAATATATGAGGGTTGTTCTTTGACATTAGAAGATAATGAGTTGTAAATTTTGAAGCAGTGTTGCTTCAAGATTTCAATTGAAGTTTCCAAATTCTCTTCATTACTCCTGAGATTCCAAAATTCTCTTCTAGTTTGAATTATTTGCCAACTTTTGTTCTTGAACCTGTGTACCTAATTTTAGATTCTGCTAAGTGTGCTTTGTTTTAAATACATCCTCATTCTAAGAAATATGATATGTGCAGTGGATAGAAGATTTTGAGGCCTTTCAAGCGGCAGTCAGCTCAGATCACTCGTATTCATCCACTTTAACTCAAAGTCTGTCTCTTGTTCTAGATGAATTCTATAAAAATTTGAAATCTGTTGGGGTTTCTGCTGTTTCTGGAGCTGGAATGGATGCCTTCTTTAAGGCTGTTGAGGCTAGTGCTGACGAATATATGGAAACCTACAAGTATGCCTCAATTCATAAATGCCATTCCTTTTCATTGCAACTGCTGTTGTCTTGCTATTGCTGTAGCTTTATCTAACATGTGAACCTTGATGATTTAGGGCTGACCTTGATAAAAGACGAGCAGAGAAGCAACATTTGGAAGAAGAACGCCGCAGAGAGAACATGGAAAAGTTGAGAAAAGATATGGAGAAATCCGGGGGAGAAACAGTGGTCTTGAGCACTGGTTTGAAAGATAAAGTAGCCAGTAGGGATGCTATGATGGAAAAGGAAGAGGAAGAAGAGGAAGATGATGATTTTGAGACATTTAGTGAAGATGAAGATGATGTTATAGATGAGGATGAAGATGAAGAGCTTGCCAGGTTTTCTTTTTAGTGCAACTGTTTTGCAGGCACAAGTATATTGAGATTTCTTCATTTAGGACCCCCTCTTTTTCTTAATGTTAATTAGGTTTTGACTGGGGTTTATGTAGTACCTACCTTTATTATTGCATTACTAAAGATATGGTATTTTCCTCACTGCTGCTTGTTCCTGTCTATGTGAATATTTTCCTTGTTCGACTTTACTATGTGCATGTTCTCTATTATAATTGATTGGTAGGCTAGGAGTGTCGACTGAAGCCTGAATGTTATCTCATTTATTTAATCTGATTGGATTTTGTGAATTTGTCATCCTTAAAAAGAATAAAGGAATAGTATGACTATTTTGGATTTTATTTTTTCTTAGAAGAGTAAAGATTGGAATTTTCTGTCATTGGGCATCTAAGCATATAATAAGGAAATAGAAAGAAAGATTAAGGCCAATAATTATGATTTCTGTGATACGAATATTAAGTGTGGATATAGTTAAATAATTAGAGGTAGAGTTGAGCACGTTGAATTCAAGAAATTTTGGATACAGTTCGGTATGATTCTCGTTTTAAGTTTTAAATTTTCTTACAGTATAGTATTAAAATAATTCGGTATTGTTACAGCACAATATTAAAATAAATTGATATTTCGATTTGATTTGGTATTTCTAAGGTTTGGATTTTAATAAGTTATATATATGTATTCAGATCAATTAAATATAGTTTAGTTTGGTATAATTTTTAGTTCAGATATGAGTTAAGAATTAATATTGTATTAAATTAAAATTTAGTATGATTTTCACTTTAAATCTTAAATTTTTTACAATACAATATTAAAATAATTTAATATTTCAATCTGATTCGATATTTTTAAATACTGAGTTCAGCTCTAATTACAGGTGTACCGTTGTGTTGGAGTGATATAGAGAGGTAGTGCTCAAGGAATCTTGATAAAATGCCAAAATCTGTTGATTGTGCCACTGCCATCTCTCGTTGACACGTGATGCCTTGTAAAATGATAGATAATTGAGAATCATATTATATGGTGAAATGTTTAATCTGACATTTTTCTTTTCCTTTTAATTCAATTTGGATTGTCCAGGTAAAGAATATCTATCCAGTAGTAATGATTAATACTTTTTAAATCTTAACCATCCAACTTTATTAGTATTTTCCCCAATAATAATAATAATAATAATAACAATAAACTTTGTTATTTTAATATAAAACGTTAGGCATAATTTAGAGTCTGTTCGGTATTATTTTTTATTTTTTAAAAATAAAAATAAGATTTTGAAAATTAAAATTTATTATTTTTAATTTTTTATTTTCAAAATGTTTATGGATAAATATGAAAGAAATAAAAAATAATAATTTTTTTAAAAATATTTTATAATACTTATTTTTTTAAAATTAAAAAAAAAAATAAAAAAACAGAAAATCACAGTGATACCGAACAGACTTTTAATTAATTATTTTTTTTTGCTCTCGCATTCTTAGGTAGATTTAGTCTCTCACTTTATCTATAGACTAAATCATTTATCTATACTGATAATAAAATAAATGAAAAAAAATATTTGGCCAAAAAAAAAAAAGAAAAAAAGTAAAAGCTATCAAAAATGAGAATTTCATTATATATATTTTTATGCAAAGATTTGAATCTAAATTTTTTTTTTGGTAAGTCTTGATTCCGATTAGGACTTGAACTCAATATTATTTAGCTCTAAAAAATATTTACAGTACCATTAAATCAAAATGAAAATTTACTTAAAAATAAAAAAATTAAGAATAGAGAAATTTTTAGGTAGATTCAGTATACCACTTTATTTGTAAATTAAATCAATAAGAATAAGATATATTAATTAATGATGTCATATATGAGGTTTTTCATTGTATTATTAATTAATATGTCTTATTTTTATTGGATTAGTTTATAGATAAGTTGATAGACTGAGTTTACCTAAAAATTTCTCGATTGATTATCAATTGTAATAAGTAATAATTGAATGATTGGGTTAGCAGTTCAAATTATCGAGTCCTAAGCCGTAGGATTTGGATAATCTCAATCAGTGCAAGGCATTAATTTATCCATATATATCTTGCTTCGGCTATTATCTTTTAATCCAAAATTCTATCCAAAGTTTGCATTTTTTAATTTTATTAGCAAAAGTAGCAAATTGATTCTTCAATTTTATTATTAGATAATTAAGAATAAATTAACTTTTTAGGATAAAAAGCCCAAAATTTATTGTTTAAAGATACCGAAATCCTGTAGTTTAACCCACTTAAAACAAGAGTAATTAAAATCTCATGGAAAATATTTTTTTTATATTATTTTCTTATTGTAAATCATTAAAATTTAATTTTAAAATAAAATTTACATTTTTCTAATAATAAAAATTTCAAAACAACACTTCAATATTTTAAAATTATTTTTTAATAATATTAAAATTATATTAGTCATGGACTCGTCTATTGTGTGAATATAATTTAATTATTTTTAAAAATGATTTGTATTGAAAAATAATTTTTTTTATTTAAAAATAAATATTCTTTTACTTATTTAAATTACAAAAAGAAATTTTAATTATGATTTATGAACATTACATGATACTAAATTCATGGGCGGTACTACGCAACATTCGAATTATTGTCAGATTTTGTGACATAATTGGTAGTGCACCAATTTGATCTGTGCTATGATCCGGTACAAACTCAATATGATTGATACAGTGTCATCTTGAGTTTGAGGGGATGTTAACATAATTAGTAGCATAATTAGTTTTTTGATTCTAGGTTAACATATTCTTTTTTTTTGAAACTGAAGAAAATTCATTACTAATTAAAACTCAATACATCAATAATAAAAAAGGAGGTGGATTGATGAACCACTCTCCCTGATCAGACATAGAACAGGAAGCTCTAGCAAGTGAATGAGCCACCTCGTTCGTAGATCGTTTAACAAAGCAAAAGGAATAAGCGTCAATATCCTTATAAAGGATTTTACAATCATTGACTATCAAATGAAAACAAGAATCATCTTCCATGTCACTTTGAAAAGCATTAACTAAAAGTTGGGAGTCTAATTCCATAAGTACTCTGTGGTAGCCTTTCTCCTTGATCCAGCTCAGTGCTTCACGACAACTCAAACCTTCTGCAATAGTTGCATTCAGAGGGCCTCGGATTAGCCCATTCTTGGTTGCTATGAAAGTGCCTTTATCATCTCTAAGCACACACCCATAGCCTATATACCCTTGATGTTCAAAAATGGCTGCGTCGAAGTTGTATTTTAGTAATCCAATAGGAGGGGGATGCCACTTCAGAATATTCGCATTTTGAGACTTGTTATGCAGAGTGTTGGTTCACACCTGAGATTGCTGCCATTGAGAAAGGAAAGCTGTGGCATTACTATAGAGGATCGAGGCTGGGCTGTTTTTATGCTCCCAAACCTATTTATTCCTGTTATTCTAGAGTATCCAGCATAAAGAGGCAACCACATTGATATCCAATGTGTTTTTATGATCATTGATGTACTGCTAGAATTCATGAAAGGAACAAATAATGCTACTTATATCCCCTATCGCAAAAATGCTCCACAATTGTCTCGCTATTGTACAGGTAACAAAGACATGGAAGGTGCTTTCCTCATTTAGTGAACAAAGTGGGCACGATACAGGAACCTCCACTCTTTTACTTTTTAGAGCTAACATGGTTGGTAGACTATTAGAGAGAGCTCTCCATACAAGATTTTTTATTTTCCCCGGAACAAATAGACCCCAAAGCTGCTTCCAATCCTGTGATGACAAAGGTGGATTTGGGAGTGTTTGAACACCAACCAATTGTCTATAGCCGCTTCTCACTGAGTAAGTCCCTTTTTTGTCATCGCACCACATCCAGCGGTCCTTTTGTATTCTATGGCTGAGTGGAATCTGTAGGATCAGTCTTTTGTCTCTTTTGGAAAACAAGTCATTGATCACATCTTCATCCCAACTAAAACCATGCATTAATTTAAGGTCATTAACCTTTGCATTTTCAAGACCCATGGTTGGAAGAGTTTCAACCCTTGGGTTCTGATTATCTGGAAGCCATGGATCACGCCAAATGTTCATTGCTTCTCCCGAGCCAATTAAGAGCCTTACTCCATCTTTGATTAATTGTTGACCAGCCATGATGCTTCTCCATATATAACTAGGATTTGCATTCATTTTAGCTTCAAGAAAGGTAGTGTTAAGATAGTACCTTGCTTTGTAAATCCTTGCGGCTAGGGAGTTAGAACACGTTAGTAGCCTCCAACCTTGCTTTGCCAAGAGAGCTATATTAAAATGATAGAGCTTTCGAAATCCCAGCCCTCCCTCTGCCTTTGGAATACATAACTTGTCCCACGATTTTCCATTTGATACCAGATCCCTCCTTTCCATTCGAACCCCACCAATATGAATTCATGAGCAAGGGAATTGCGAACACACTCATTACATAGGAAGGGACAGCTTGGATTACTGTCTTAAGAATGATCTCTTTCCCTGCACAAGATAAATTCTTGGATTTCCATCCTTGAATTCTTTTCCATGCCTTTTCTTTAACAAAATCTAATACCTCAGTTTTGCTTCTTCCTATAAGTGAAGGAAGGCCAAGGTATTTGCCTGGTACTATTGCCGTAGGGACCCCCAAGAAAGAACTGACTGCTTGTTTGACTTCCAATGGGCAATTTGAGCTGAAAGAAAGAGAGGATTTGTTGTAGTTGATCAACTGACCCGAAGCTCTTGCATATTGGACCAGACATTCTTTAATGATTTTGCTCTCTGATAGATTAGCTCTGAAGAATAAGTAAGAATCATCAGCAAACAGAAGGTGGGAAACTGATGGGGTTGACCGGGCCACCTTACAACCGTATAGTAGACCTCTGTTTTCTAAGGCAGATAAAGATGCAGATAATCCCTTTGCACAGATTAAGAACAAGTATGGTGAAAGGGGATCACCTTGTCTTAAGCCTCTGTGGGGGATGATAGGCCCCATAACTGTACCTTCATGAACCACTTGATAAATCACAGAAGACACACTTCATAATCAAACTAACCCACCTCTTTTGGAACCCCAATTTCAGCATTATCAACTTTAAAAACTCTCATTCTATCCTGTCATACGCCTTGGACATATCCATTTTGAGTGCAGCAAAACCCACCTTTCCTTGTCGTTTCCTCTTAAGAAAGTGGTTCAATTCATATGCTATCATCACATTATCTGATATTAGCCTTCCTAGAATGAAGGCATTTTGTGCTTCGGAGATAATGGATGGGAGAACCTTATGAAGTCTATTTGCAATGCATTTGGACATGATCTTATAAATCACATTGCATAAAGCAATTGGACGAAGGTCTGCAATAGTTTCTGGTTTGGATTTTTTTGGAATAAGTACCAACGAAGTAGAATTGAGTTCAGTAGGAAACTCACCGCTGTTAAGATACAGTAAGCAAGCTCTTGTTACTTCTTCACCAACAACATCCCAAAATTTCTGAAAGAAGCATGGATTCAGACCATCTGGGTCCGGTGCTTTGTCTGGGTTCATTGCAAATAAAGCTTCCTTTACTTCCTCAGCAACAAAAGGCTTTGTCAATTTAGAGTTTTAGTCTTCTGACACTCTACAATTGATATTGGATAAAATCTCAGCAGCATCACAACCTGTAGAGGTAAACAGAGAAGAAAAATAATTGACAATAAGGTCTTGGATCCCCGAATTCCACCCGCACCATTCACCCTGGTCATTTTTTAACTGGATTATTTTGTTTTTCCTTTTGTGAGATGAGGTTGCCTGGTGAAAATACTTCAAATTGGAATCCCCTAATTTCAGCCAAAATTGCTTCGCCCTTTGCTTCCAATAGTCTTCTTGTTGTGCTAACAAATTGCTTAAATTTAATCGCTCTTGTGTGAGCTTAGCAATGGAAACCGTGTCTGTTAGCCTCTTCAGTCTTTCAATTCTAGTTCTGCAAGTGGAGATTTTCTCTTTAAATTGTCTTCTTAATTTCTCGCCCCATGCATTAAGAGTCTCTCCACAGTATCTGATTCGCCTTTGGATATCACTAGTGACGCTATTCCACCCAGTAACCACTATTTCTCTACAATCATTTTCGCGAATCCAAGAGTTCTCGAATCGGAACCTGTGGTTATATACCCTTCGCTCTTGGTTTAAAAAGAGAAAAATAGCTGTATGATCAGAGCAAGAGGCTTCTTCATTCAGAACACATACAGACTCAAACATGTCAAACCAAGCAGACGAAGTTAGAGCTCTGTCTAGTTTTTCTTCAACCCCAGAATCGGAGCCTCTACTTCGTTCCCATGTGAATGGGTATCCCTTCATCTTGACCTCTATTAACCCGTAATCACCCACAACTGTTTGAAACTCACGAATAAAAGATGGTGGATGTCTTACCCTTCCTTTCTTTTCTGATTGGGAGAGTAAGTCATTGAAATCTCCAATGACGCACTATGGTAAAGAAGATCTACCATGTAAGCTTCGTAATAAGTCCCATGAAGCCTACCTTCTTTGTCTTTCTGGGAATCCATAAAAGCCGATAAGACGCCATTGATGTTTTCCTGAGATGGAAACAATAACGTCAATGAAATTCCTTGAGTAACCCAGCAATTGAGCCATAGACCTCTCTCTCCACAATAACGTAGTCCCTCCTCCATGATTGATAGCATCAATAAAGAATAACCCTTCAAATTTCAGTTTGTCCCTAACTTGCTCAACTTTATTTCTGTTAACTTTGACTTCCATTAAGAATACAAACTCGGGCTTACATTTGGACACTATGTCCACCAGCATCTGAACTGTCTGTGGGTGGCCCAACCTACGGCAGTTCCAACTCAAAGTACTCATTGTTCTAGGCGGGTCTGGGTTCCAGATCCCGCCTTTAGTAAGTTTTTTGGCCCAGTTTGTTCAGGCCCATTCAGCAGTGTATCACATTCCATCAGCCCTATATTAACTTCAATTGGTATGTCTGCTCTACGACGACGTTTTGGATCCACCACAGTCAACTCTTCAATAATTTCTGGACCCACCATATTGTCATTCATATCCACGATTCCCTGAGATATCGCAGCTAACTCATTCATAAACCCTTTCCCACGATCTGTCGCTGCATTAGTGCCCTCACTACTCATGTTGCTATGTTGAGTTTTGAGAGCATACTGAGATTGTGCCGCAATTATAGGGCCTACCTTATTTCCTTCCTTGCCTCCTCCCTCCATTGTTTCTGAAACTGAAAAGTCAGCTGGTGGTTTCAGTAGCAGCCACCGATGATTAACATTGTTTGTAGTACGCCGGTTTTGGGCCCTCATCCATATGCCAAACAATTTCTCCACCTCAGTATCATTAGGACAATCAAATAATTTTTCACAAAACTTGTCTGAGTGCCCAATGATTCCACAAAAGAAGTAGAAAGTGGGAAGCCTTTCATACTTGAATTGAATACACGAGAATTCCCCACCTGTGATTATGATCTTCATTTTCCTTTTTAAGGGAACCCTTATATCCAGTTGCACTCGAATCCTCATGTAGCTCTTCCAACCTCCAGTAAAATTGTTGGAATTTGATTCTATGAAAGTCCCAATATAATTGCCTATGCTTTCAGCAACTTTCTTAAACATAAGTCCAATTAGGATTTCGTGAACCTGAATCCAGAAATCAGAGTGGTGAAGAGATGTTTTACACGGGGAGCCACCTTCCTCAAGTCTGCTTGTGATAAGTAGATGTTGGTCGAAAGTCCATGGACCTCCCTTAATAACCCGTTCTATGTCCAATTTATGAAAGAACTGAAACAAGAATAAGTTAAGACTGAGATCCTTAATGCACATACCTTTTACTGGCCTCCATAGCCTTGCCATTGTGTTTTTCATGGCCGCTATGTTTATGGTTCTTTCAGTCAGAAAACGACCAACCAGGCTCCATTTCAAGGCTGGTTGTTTGACAGTAGCAAACTGATCTACTATTAAACCTGTGTCAGCTTGTTCCTCCAATGAGATCTTAGCATAAAGGTCCTCCATTGCGTCCATGATAGTGTTTAATGAAAAGACAAAGAAAAAGATTCTAAAAGCACAAAAAAACCTCATCAGTTCTTGCGAGACATTCTTAAACTTGTCAGAGGACAAGACCCTTCCATTAGGTTAACATATTCTTAATTAGTTATACATATATTTTTATTTATAGGTTAATCCTTAATTAAGGTCACTAAATTTATTTTCTTGATTGTATTCCTAACTTTATTATAAATATGTTGTAATCCAATATGCAAAAATGCAATTCTCTCAATTTCTCCTCTTTATATTTATGTAACACTATATATCATTATTGATTATATATTTTATACTAATAAATATTATGTTATTACCCATAAATGCATATAATATTTTTATAATCAAATTTTAAATAAATTTATTTGATATTATTTTAATTTTTAGCTGATATTACAGGTAAGTTTTCGCAAAATTCTAACCAAAAACCAGCCAATACTATCGAGGGTGATTCTTAAAGATTAACGGGCCTCGATGAATTTTTGGGCCTAAGGCTGCGATTTTATGCCTTTAAGTCTAGTGATGGCAACGAATAATATATTTTTTTATTATCCGGTTCTACTTCATTTGTTTATGTATAATTTGTATATTTATAAACAAATTGAGATGGGTACATATTTAAAAATAACTATCTGTTTCAGGTTTAGACATGATGTGGATCAATAATTAATTTAAATGTAAAAATATTTTCATACTGTTATTGATTAATTTATAAACGGTTTTTTTATAATAATGGACAAATATGACGTTTATTTACATAATTAAGAGTAGAAGAATGAGATTTTGTCATTATTTTAACTTTCAATTTGATTTTTTTTTTTTTTTTTTACCAAAGAAAGAAAAAGAATAGCATTACTGGAGCATGAAGTCCAAAATAGTACAAATGTTTAGATACAGAGGAAAAGCCCAACAGTTTACAAATAAACTACCCAAACATGAGTTTTCTAAATCTGGGCTTTAAGCCCATAATAGATACAACCTAGAGGCTGAACAAATATAGTAAATTACACAAAAGCCCTCTGCCCTTCTCCTTACTGGGAACCTCAGCCGACGCACCTTTCTTCGCCGCCCAAGGCCAGGGTTTGGAGGGAAGCAGTCTTGAAAAAAAGACTTCTATGGTTGAGCAACTCCTAGAAAGACAGTACCCTTGTGCTTCAAAAGATGCCCTCCACTGCCACAACAATTTGAAAGCAGTGAAACTAAAGCAGCAACTAACCTCCTTCTGGTGAAAGAACCTAGGCCGGAGCCCTAAAGAAGTCAATCTTCTGCCTGTGGCTTCAAATCTCATCCACAATAGTAGATCGAACCAAAAAAACCTTACTGAAAATTTAAAGCCAATACTAGTCACTCTTTCCCCCACCCACCGCCATACAAGAACAAAACTCATAGAAGAAAGATTAGGCCGACGAGCAGGACGGATAACACCGTAAATGAGAATGGCCTCACCGCCGTTAGTGACTAGGAACACAGATCTAAAAAACCCATTTGAAACGAGAGTCATAAAAAGCAAAACAAACTCATCGAACTGCTTATTCATAAGAAGAAGGCAGAAAAACACATGAAAATAAAAAAAATAAAATAAAAAAAGGAGGTTATCTCACCGATGGTAAAGCCACCAGGAGTAAACCTAAGGAGAAACCCTAGCGACGCACATAGAGGGAGAGAAAGAAAAGAACTGGATACAATTCTAATTCTCACTTTCAATTTGATTGTTTGGTAAGTATTTAATTTGTTATTCTAATAGTTTTAAGAAATAAAATCTATTTTTCCATTGATTATACAAATAAAAGTCATCTACTATTTATTGTGTTTTAAAAATTATCATCAGGTTACTTTTGTTTTCATTGTATTCTAGTTACTAATTTTGTGCTAGGCTACAAGCATGTGACTAATCCTATTCGAGCCGAGTGAAATTATAAGAGTGGTAAAAACTCTTTCTACTGAATATTTAACGCAGCTGTATTTTCAATACTCAAACTTGAAATCTTGATTAAGTTAGAACAACTCCTTACCAACTGTATTTTAATTACTAATTTTACTGGAGTATAAGTTAAGGCTATTGCATTATTTATTAGGAGCGTTTGTTCATCAATATTTGCATGACTTTATCATGCAAAATTTTTTTGTAGAATAAATTATGAACGACCCAATTGTAATTAAATTATTATATACCCATGCTTTATTCAGTTTAATTAATGATATATATCAGAAATGACTTTTAGCTTTATATTCACATATTGTCAATCGATAATTTAATTTGAAAATTTTGAGATATTAGAGAAAAATTAATCATCATAATTATAAAATCTTTTCAAATAACAATTAAATTATCAAGCCAATAAACTAATTAAGTTGGTTAAAAGATTAGCCTAAAACTAAAAAGATAATTGTTGTTTCTATTTATATATCTCTCAACTTTGTACTTATCCTTGCTATTCATTTTCTTCACCGAAATTAATTCTTCTTTCTAATATTTTTATATAATTGATCTTATATATTACAAAAGTTGATCCTAATTTGGAGGGTTTGATTTATAAGCGTTGATAATTTTCATATGTTGAGTTTCTTTGTACTCTTTTTATATAATTGATCTTATATATAGTATGAAGGTTGCTACTAAATTGGAGAATTTTGTTGTAATTTTCTTGAATTGGTTTTAATCTATGAACAGAAAAAAAAGTAAAGAGAAAATAAAATAGAAGCAATCACACAAGACACAAAATTTACGTGGTTCGACAATCTGCCTTTATTCATGAGAGGTTTCAGTTTGTTTTCTTTTATTAAGAGAATTGATGGTGATTACATCGCATAACAAACTAGGGTTCAATCTTTTAAATAGTAACTAGTTTCTTGTGCTGGAATTCTAAGTGTAAATTGTTCTTTGATTATGAGCCCTTATTTAACAAATTTGATTTATAAATGTTGATAATTTTCATATGTTGAGTTTCATTACATAGCAGGTTTTGTGAGGTTTTCATGTATTTAAGTTGTTTCCTCTTGTTGGTGTTCATGTCTCTTATTTATGTACATGTCAATATGATGACAGTAAGGCGAGGTGTTGTACTTATATAAAAACAGAAGATTTTTACTAATCATAATGAATATTTAATTTTTCTCGGGTTTATTTTTTTTTTTTCATTTTATTTACAAGTTTGTTATTTTTCTTTTTTTTATTTATTTATAAGCTTTCCATTTTATATTCTTTATATATATATACTAGACAAAGCACCCGCGCGTTGCTGCGGGCAATATTCTAACTAGGGTTGAGCACGGTTCAGGTAAAGCCGAGAATTGAAAAATCCCCATACCGAACCGAAATTTCGGAAATTTCAAAATTAAGGAACCGGTCCCGAATTGTAAATAAAAAATTCTCGTCCCGACTTGTCCCGAATTTTCGAGACAAGTCGGTTCGGGTATTCGGGAATTATCAGTAATTTTGGGTCCCAAATAAATTTTAAACTAAAACAATGCTAAATAAGCTAAAAAAAAAAAAAAAAAAAACCCTCAAATATATAAGCCTTTATTTTTATAATGGCCGAAGCCACTTCAATATACTTGAAAGAGCATGTGCTCCTCCATTTATAAGAATAAGAGCACATGCTCATTTGCTGCTCAAACAATGTGGGATTTCATCTCATTTATTTCTCTGTTTTTTTTTTTTTCTTTCAATGTTATACTATCATTTTTAATAGCTAATATCTTTTAGTAAAAATGTTCATTTTATACATATGACCTATCATTATAAAGCTCTTATAACATATTATAAGTAAATTTTACCATTTCATAGTAATTATTATAAAAATTATAAATTTAAAGTGTCTAAAGTTGATTGATAACCAATTATTAAAGTTGAGT
>CATKHJ010170064.1:0-10970 GCA_949750685.1 Vernicia montana | reverse complement strand
GATGTCTTGCCCCACATCAGAGTTGGGGTTTTTTGCTTGGGTCTTGGTCATGGAATTTATACAATAAGATATCATGGATCATAGATTATAATCATGCATGGGTTCTTGAAAGATTCATATCATGGTCATACAATAATCATGGTCTTGGTTCAATAATGGTTAATGAATACAATGGAGTTGATATCACAAAAGGATATTCAAACAATAATCAATAAACATTTTGTAGTTCATGAAGGAATTTGGCAATTACGCCTCATGTTTCAAAACACAATCAGAATAGTATAAGTATCACTCACCTTAATTCCTTAACTCCAAAATAATCTTGGAATCAATCCCTAGAGCAAACAAAAGTGATGATTGCATCCTCCATCATCATCATCTCTTCTATTTCTAGGAGTATCTATAGAAATTCATATAGAATTAATCATCAAATCATGCAATCTATGAACTAGACTCAAGTAACAATGCTAATCATAGAATTAAAAACATCTTGGAATCTGTCACACGCTCGGACACACGATTGTGTGTCCGCACGTGTGGCTATGAAGAATCATCACAGGCCCGAACACACAATCGTGTGTCCGCATATGTGGCCTTGCATATTTTCACAGATTCATTAATCCTTATCACATGTCTGGACACACGATCGTGTGTCCGCATGTGTGGCCATGAAGACTTATCACACGCTCAAACACACGATCGTGTGTCCACACGTGTGGCCTGGGGGAAAAACTACAGAATCTTAAAAGCTTATCACACGCCCGACCACACGATCGTGTGGTCACATGTGTGACCATGAAGATTCATCACATGCCCTACCACACGATCGTGTGGCCGCACGTGTGACGGTCCTGGGTGCTATTTCTGGGGCAAAATCCTCTAATGGCTTTGAAATGGGAAATAATTCATCTCTTTCCCAAACTTAAATCCCTTTCTAAATCATGCAATATACCCATAAATGAATTCATTTCATGCATCAAAACATAGAATCAATAAGGATTCTATAAACTCATCAAATAAAAACCATTATCATAAAAAATAGGAAGTTTTGAAATCCTTTCTTGAAAACCATTTTTTAATACATTCAATGTTGATAAACCCCCCAGGCAAATCATCATCTATGAACATCTTCCTCTAAGGAATTTCATTTCTAGAAACCCATTTGGGTAAACCCAAAAGAAAAGAGAAGAACAAGAAGAAGAACTTCTCAAACCAATAAACATGTAATACAAGATCTAAATGAAGAAATGATTTAGATCCTTACCTTTAAAACTTTCTCACTCCAATGGAGCTTCAATCTTGACAATGGAGAAGATGGATGAGAGAAGAAGAAAGAAAAGAGTGAGAGCTTTTCTTTTTGAAAGCTTTTGGAGAAAATAAGGAAACAAAGCAAAGTGTCTCGGTTCAATGGACTTAGACAAGACATATTAAGTTTGGGTTAGTGAAAAGTGGGACCTAGTTTCCACTAGCTCAATTTCTAAACAATAGAGAATCAATTGATGTACTAATACTCAATCATGCTACACATAATATATATGTAATCAATTAAAAACTTATACATGGATAATTGGGGTATTACAATGATTCCCCAATATGAACTAGTATGAAGGTAATGAAGACCTTTAGCTGCACCTATGCAAATTTCAAGCCTTTGCTTCCAAGTCAATTCAGTTTGTGTAGTTGCATTCTTTGAGTTCTCTTTCCATCTATATAAATGATCTCTTAAAGTTCCTTTTTCCATAAATTCAAAAACCAATATCATCACAGATCCTTCATCACAACGAAATAAGGTGGCTATGGCAAATTTTTTACAGAATCATAACCTCAGTTTGGAATTCAGGAAGGCCTTGACCATGACTCGAATCGCTTCGTTTCACAGCTACTTTGATACCAGTAGAAAGAGTACCTTTATAAACTTTACCAAATCCTCCTTCGCCAATCAACAACTTAGTGTCAAAATTGTTAGTAGCAGCCAGAATTTCATAGAAAGGCATTTTTAACTTGAGATTCAAATTAGGAATAGGTGAGGCAGAGTTATTAGCACTTATTGCAGTTATCCAACTATGTGGCCTTCCTTTCCTAATAGGAACCTCATCTGTTAGAACCAAAGCCTTAACAACCTTATGTTACGCCCCGCCCAAATTTTGTTGGCCGACTTGTAATAAATTGGCCCAAGGCAACCCGCCTTGGCGAACGAGATAGGCTGGGCATATGAAAATCTGCCACAGAACATAAACTTAGCAAATTGGCAGGCTGATTGGAAAGGAAAGTAGGCGGGATAACCTCAATTGGGCGAAATGCCTCGTAGCCAAGCGTACCAGCACGCAGGCCCAATACGTCTGTAAGAAGCTTCTAGGCCTATTGAACCTCGGTCGGCGCAAGAAGCTGCCAAACTTCTCTGAAAACTTCCACAGCCTGTTGGAAGCTAGTTGGCCTACTAGTAAACTTCCTAGAGACTTCATGGACTGCATTTCTAGGAATGTCTAGAATATATATTTATCTAGAAAATTCTAGATATCTCTTGTAAATACACATTTGGGGAGTCATCAACTATAAATAGGCCATCCCCCTCATTTGTAAAACACACTTGAGAAATCAATACAATATTAAAGCTCTCTTATAAACACTTCAAAGCTTTCTCAACCTCCATTTGTGTTCCAATTGCTCCTAGCTTCTTCTTAAGGCTTACTTAGCATCTTATACACAAAGATTAGCTAAGTACCGCACGGGTTATCCGCTGCGTTAACCTAATCCCGTGACAGGTGGTATCAGAGCCTGGTTAAGTCCTAGGTACACCTGTGTCCCTTCATTGCTACGAGCAAATGGCCACTGATGAAACTGTTGTTGGCACTGAAGTCCCACAAGAGCAAGCACGTGGGCGACCTGAGCAAACTGCTCAGACTAGGCGTGGCAAATCCAAGGCACCAACGGCAGGTGACTCTTCTGAGCCTCGCATTGTTAGCTTGGAGCAATGCACATCTGATGTAGAAGCTACTATTGGGCACCTCGGTGAACAGCTAGATAATTTGATGGAGGAAAATGCAGAAATTATGTGTGCTGCTAGGGCCATGATTGAGGAACTTGGCAGCACCCTTAAGGGGGAAATACGCTCCCTTAGCGAAAGCCTTACAAACCTACGGGATTTTGTGGAGCATGAGCTACATGGGCTTCGCACGGAGATGGATGAGATACGCTCGGAGTGGAAATCCTTTTGTCAACCAAGTAGCCCTGCTTCGACTAGCACTACTACTTCGACACCTACCCTCAAGGTGCCTAAACCTGCCATGTACAATGGCACTCGTAGTGCTACGACGGTAGAGAATTTTCTCTTTGGCCTTGATTAGTACTTTGAGGCCATGGGAGTGACTGATGATTTTATGAAAATCAGCAATGCCCCTACCTTCCTTCGGGATGCTGCACAGCTATGGTGGCGAAGGAAGCACACCGAAAGAGAAAAGGGTCTGTGCATCATAAATACTTGGGAGCAATTCAAGGCTGAATTGCGAAAGCATTTCTTACCGCATAATGCGGGCACCGAAGCACGTGAGAAGTTGCAACGGTTAAGGCAATCTGGTAGTATTGCCGATTACATCAAAGAGTTCACTACCCTCATGCTAGAAGTGGAAGGGTTTTCCGACCAAGACTCCCTCTTCTACTTCAAGGATGGGCTAAAGGATTGGGCGAGAGTAGAACTTGATAGGCACAATGTGCAAACTTTAGACGATGCCATTGCGGCTGCCGAGTCTCTTGTTGATTACTCTAACCAATCCAAGAACAAGAAGCCCACGTCCAATAAGAGTGGGGGAGAGAAACAAGGGAAAAATTAGGACCAAGGCCACAAGGAAGGAGGACATCAGAAGTCCCAAAGCGGTGGTTCCAAGTATGACAAGTCCCAAGGAGGTAAGCGCGATACTTCCAAACCACCCAAACCATGTTTCATTTGTGATGGGCCGCATTGGGTAAGAGATTGCCCCAACAAAAAAGCTATAAATGCTATAGTTGCTGAGTTTCAAAAAGATCAATCCCCTGAAGAATCCCAAGCTGGCATGGGATGTCTCCAACAATTAGGCACCTTGAGCAATTTTCTTACCCCAAGCATTTCCAAGGAGAAGGGGTTGATGTTTGTCGAAGCAAGTATAGGCGACAAACTTGCGAGCGCATTATTGGATATGGGCGCAACACATAATTTCATTGATCCAAAGGAGGCCAAGCGATTAGGCCTTAGAATTATAAAGGGGAGTGGCACCATCAAGGCTGTCAATTTGGAAGCTAAACCAGTCATCGGCGTCGCTGAAGCGGTACCTGTACAAATCAGCAAATGGTGTGGTAAGCTATTCTTTTCTATTGTTCCTATGGATGATTTCAATTTAGTCTTTGGTCTAGCTTTCTTCCATCAAGCACATGCCTTCCCCATCCCTGCCTCAAATTCCCTTATAATTCTCGATAAAAATTATAAAATCCATGTACTACCAGTAAGATGTGTTGAGAAATCAAAATCAAAATTGATTTCTGCAATACAATTCGAGCGGGGACTAAAATTAGGAGTAAGCTAATACGACCCTCAAGCTATGGGAGCTTAGAACTGAACTTGATGGTGCTCAAAACCCTAGGAACAAATTCAAATCAAGAACGAAGAAGCTTAACCCGTTTTCAAACCTGTTGAAAAGAACCAAAGCTATTAAGTTGAACGCCACAAGTTTCCTTGATAAGTTCAGATTTGAGTTCTTAACAAAGAACAAGAAGAAATTCCTCACAAGTGAAAGAAAATTCTTAAAAACTTAATTCATTCATAATCTGCCTCCTTTCTACATCATTGTAGTTTTTATAAGGAAAAGATAAAACCTTAATTTGAATAAAATGAACTCTAAGTAAAAATTAACCCTAGCTGAAATTACAACCCAAATAGGCCCAAAACATCTTAAGCCCATTACAAGTGCAATTCACCCATTTACCCTATAATTAAAATAAAATTCAGTAATTAAAGATAAACCCCTTTTAATACATCTTTAAAATGCGAATTGGGCCTCTTCAAAACAAGTCCAGCCCATTGATCTCATTTCATGGATTCCACTTCTAAAGCTTGTTCCTCCTCTTGCACATAAAGATAAGTGATTATCTTTAGTGTGGTTTTGGAAACCTCTAGAATAGCTTCTTTGTCTTGCATCTCCATAATTAAACCTTGTAAAGCTTGTTTCATCCTTTTTGTCCTTGCTCTTGTCATTGGACCACCCATTCCTTGCAAAGGGTCTTTAGGAATCAACCCACCTTTGTCTCTATCATAAGCTATGTTGCTACTATAAGGGAACTCAATGATGGCAAAGACATGGATGTACCCAAGGAGCCCTTGCCGAAAATAGTGCAGGCTATTTTAGACTAATATAAGAATGTCATGCCTGCAGAGCTACCTAAAAAGCTCCCACCGCGATGCAAGGTAGACCACCAAATTGAACTAGAAATTGGTGCGAAACCTCCTGCCATGGCACCCTATCGCATGGCACCACCAGAACTTGCGGAGTTGAGAAGACAACTCCAGGACCTTCTAGACTCGGGCTATATCCAGCCCTCTAAAGCCCCTTATGGTGCACCAGTCCTCTTCCAAAAGAAGAAGGATGGATCTCTCCGGATGTGCATCGACTATCGAGCATTGAACAAGATCACTATCAAGAACAAATACCCAATACCCTTGATAGCTGATTTATTTGATCAATTGGGGAAGGCAAGGTACTTTTCAAAGTTTGACTTGCGATCAGGCTACTACCAAGTTCGCATAGCAGCTGGAGATGAGCCAAAGACGGCATGTGTGATGCGATATGGAGCCTTTGAATTTCTAGTCATGCCGTTTGGTCTCACCAATGCACCTGCTACCTTTTGCACACTCATGAATAAGTTGTTCCACTCTTTCCTCGACAAATTCGTGGTGGTTTACTTGGATGATATTGTGGTGTATAGCACAACCTTGGAGGAGCATGTGCAACATCTCAAGCAAGTTTTCCAAGTCCTCCACGGTAATGAACTATATATCAAGTTGGAAAAATGCTCTTTTGCTCAGCAAGAGGTGGAGTTCCTTGGTCATAAAATCAAGGATGGCAAGCTCATGATGGACCCGACAAAGGTGCAGGCCATTCAAGAGTGGCAGCCTCCCACCAAAGTTCCGGAGTTAAGATCATTTCTTGGGCTGGTGAACTACTATCGTCGATTTATTAAGGGGTATTCTGCCATAGCTACACCATTGATTGAGTTGCTCAAGAAAGATCATGCTTGGCATTGGTCGCAAGGGTGCCAAGATGCCTTCAAGAAATTGAAACGAGCAATCTCTCAAGAACCTGTCATGGTGCTACCTGATCACTCCAAGCCTTTCGAGGTACATAGTGATCCCTCAAATTTTTCCATTGGAGGCGTATTAATGCAAGATGGTCATCCTATCGCATATGAAAGTCGAAAGCTAAATGATACCGAGCGACGGTATACTGTGCAAGAGATGGAGATGACTGCCATAATTCATTGCCTGCACACCTGGAGGCATTACTTGCTTGGCAACAAGTTTGTCATTAAGACAGACAATGTTGCCACAAGCTACTTTCAGACACAAAAGAAGCTCACACTTAAGCAAGCTCGTTGCCAAGACTTTCTTGATGAATTTGACTATAAACTGGAGTATAAGCCAGGCAACGCCAATGTAGTGGCTAACGCGCTTAGCAGGAAAGCGGAGCTTGCTGCCATTAGCATGAGCACACCCCGAAGTGATCTTCTTAACTGCATCAAGGAAGGTATGCAACATGATCCTTTGGCCAAGGACCTAGTGAAATTGACCAACGAAGGAAAGGCGCGACGGTTCTGGCTGGATGATGGCGTCCTTCGTACCATTGGAAATAGGTTGTTCGTGCCAAAATGGGGAAGTCTACGCAAAGAAATTCTCAAAGAATGCCATGACTCCATGTGGGCTGGACACCTAGGTATGGCACGCACCTTGGCCCTCATACAAAATAGCTATTATTGGCCGTGTATGCAAGACGATGTGGAGGCCTACGTGCGAACTTGTCTTGTTTGCCAACAAGACAAGGTTGAGCACCAACATCTGGCAGGCTTGCTAGAACCCCTGCCCATAGCCGAAAGACCATGGGAAAGTGTTTCGATGGATTTCATCGTAGCATTGCCTAAGTCTGACGGATGTGGAAGCATTATGGTGGTTGTCGATCGTTTTAGCAAATACACCACCTTCATAGCAGCCTCTGCCGACTGCAAAGTTGATGAAGTAGCTCGCCTATTCTTCAAACACGTAGTGAAGTTATGGGGTGTTCCTCGAAGCATAATCAGCGATAGGCACCCTCGTTTCACGGGCAAATTTTGGCGAGAATTGTTCAAGTTATTGGGGATAGATCTAAACTTCTCCACAAGCTTCCATCCCTAAAGTGATGGTCAAATAGAGCGAATAAATGCCTTGTTGGAGCTATACCTAAGGCACTATGTTAGTGCCCATCAACGAGATTGGGCAAAATTGCTTGACGTAGCCCAATTTTCTTACAACCTCCAACAAAGTGAGTTGACGGGCAAGAGTCCCTTTAAAGTTGTGATGGGACAACAACCTATGACACCTAATGCCATAGTCTCTACTTATGGAGGGGTAAATCCATCGGCTTAGAAACTCACAAGGACATGGCATGAAGAGGCAGACATCACACGAGCATGCCTTGAAAAAGCTGCTCGTAAGATGAAGAAATGGGCCGACACTAAAAGACGCCCAAAGGAATATTTGGAGGGCAATATGGTGATGATCAAACTTTTTCCTATCCAATTCAAGTCCCTACGCAAAGTGCATAAAGGGTTGGTGAGAAGGTATGAAGGCCCATTTCCTATCATAAAGCGAGTAGGTAAAGCTGCCTACTAAGTATAACTCCCTCCAAAGCTCAAGATTCATCCTGTCTTCCACGTAAGCCTTCTAAAACCTTACTACGAAGACGAGGAAGACCCAAGCAGAGGTGAGTCCAAGTGTGCCCCAACAGCGGTAGTCACAGAATTCGACAAGGAAGTGGAAAGCATCCTTGCGGATCATGTGATTCGAAAAAGGGGAGTTCCTAACTACACCGAGTATTTGGTGAAATGGAAAAATCTTCCAGACAGCGAGGTTAGTTGGGAGCGCGAAGACCTTCTTTGGCAATTTGCTTACCACATCAAATGCTATAAGGAGAAAGGCGCGACGAGGGCGTCGCAAGATTGAGTGGGGGAGGGTGTTACGCCCCGCCCAAATTTTGTTGGCCGACTTGCAATAAATTGGCCCAAGGCAACCTGCCTTGGCGAACGAGATAGGCTGGGCATATGAAAATCTGCCACAGAACATAAACTTAGCAAATTGACAGGCTGATTGGCAAGGAAAGTAGGCGGGATAACCTCGGTTGGGCGAAACGCCTCGTAGCCAAGCATGCCAGCACGCAGACCAGCAGGCCCAGTGCGCCAGCACGCAGGCCCAATACGTCTGCAAGAAGCTTCTAGGCCTATTGAACCTCGGTCAGCGCAAGAAGCTGCCAAACTTCTCCGAAAACTTCCACAGCCTATTGGAAGCTGGTTGGCCTACCAAGAAACTTCCTAGAGACTTCATGGACTGCATTTCTAGGAAGGTCTAGAATATATATTTATCTAGAAAATTCTAGATATCTCTTGTAAATACACATTTGGGGAGCCATCAACTATAAATAGGCCATCCCCCTCATTTGTAAAACACACTTGAGAAATCAATACAATATTAAAGCTCTCTTATAAACACTTCAAAGCTTTCTCAACCTCCATTTGTGTTCCAATTGCTCTTAGCTTCTTCTTAAGGCTTACTTAGCATCTTATACACAAAGATTAGCTAAGTGCCGCACGGGTTATCTGCTGCGTTAACCTAATCCCATGACACTTAGCTCTTCTTTTTTTCACACCAAACTTGAACAAGATTATGAAAATTGAAATTAATACCGAACCCCCAACAGAAAAACCAATTATAAGATCAACATGTTTGCTTCTATGTGTAATAGGAAAATAGTATTCCATGCTTTTATTTGTCACAAACTCCATAATTTCCAATCCATTTAGATAGGTAGATTTTGTTTCAGAATCATTGTTGGGGGCTATACTAATGTTTATATAACCAGAATCATCAGATTCAACCACATAATGAAATAAAAATGGAGCAGCCATCTTATAAGTACTAAAATTACTGTAAGGATCAATAACCTGCTTGAATTTTGAATAAATATAGAGATCAAATAGCAAAATACCAGGTGACTTGCTGACAATGTCGCAGAAGTGAAGGCGACCAAGATGCATAGCTTTCTTTCTCACATCAAAACGCCTAGTAATGTTGGAAAAAATATCATTCTTTATTCTTTTGCAAGTCTTGTAAAAAATGTCTGGGGCACGATCGTTTATCAAAACCTCACCAGAAAATCTGATTAAGATTACCTGAATAAGGGGAATTTTCAGAAGCCCCACCTGGAATTAGATACTGATCATCCCTTAACCACTTCCTCTTAAAAGGGTCATTAGTTTCATTAACCTCTGGACCTCCAACATTGATCCTGTAAAGTATTTGTAAAGCTTTATCAGAGAAACTAACATTTACAGTTCCTAAAGGAGGGACTGCAGTGGAATTTTGATCCATAATAAAGTTGTTTGAAAGAAATAGAATTTCAATGGCATTAATGAAGGCAAAAGATGCTTCATTAGCAGGACTGAAGAAGATTTGGAACTTGCTAACATTAATATTGAGAAATAACTCTTTGGTAGTGTTTTCGACTCTGAAATTTGATAGAAGCAAGAGTTTTGAGGCAGAAACATTAAAAAGAGCATTGGAAAAATTAGTCTCTTGTTTTGAGTGGAATGTGAAGAAGTGAAGTAGAACCAAGTATTCGCCATAATCAGTGATAGTGAACTCATATAATGAATGTTTCTTGAAAATTTTTGCTCTTTGATACAGAGGAGAAGTACCAACGGGTAAAACAGAGTTGTTATTGACAGATTTACCTTTTGTTACAAAGAAAGAATCATAATTCTCTTCATCACCAATAAAAATCCATTCATTACCAAGATTAAGATTGGACCCTCCACAATTTATGGAGAAATTAGTTGCAACAGAGCAAGAAAATGATGAAAGAAGCAGAAGAGAAAGGAATTGGATTAGAAGATTTGCCATGGAAATTTGAGAGAGAGGTAGCTAGACAAGGGAAGTGAATGGCAAAAATTTAAGCTTAGCCGCCCATCCAATACAATACTAAATTGCATTTAATAGGTAGATTCTATGGTTACTTTGTTTTAAACAAAGTAAATTTACTTTGTTTTAAATGACCAATAGAATAGTGACAAATATAAATATAATTATTATATTTAAAATATTATAATTAAGTTAACCTGCTATTACAGGTTACCAACTAAAGATGAGAATTGCTAAAATGACTTTAGGTAGTATTATAAAATTATGCACCTATAAACTTTACGAAAAAATAGTTTAATTTGCGAAAAAATATAAGAAAATTGTGATTTTTCGTAAAAGAGTCATTTTTTATGTAATTAAGAAATTATTTTTCTTTTTCGTTAATTTAGAAACTTTTTCGTAACTTGTTAATTTACACAAAAAGAGTCAAAATTTCGTAAAATTAAAACTTTTTTCGCAACTAAGAAAAATACGAAAAAATAGTTTTATTTACGAAAAAATAAAAGAAGATTGTAATTTTTCGTAAAAGAGTCATTTTTTTCATAATTACGAAATTATTTTTTCTTTTTTGTTAATTTAGGAACTTTTTCGTAACTTGTTAATTTACACAAAAGAAGTCAAAATTTCGTAAAATTAAAAATTTTTTCGCAACTAAGAAAAATTACGAAAAAATAGTTTTATTTACGAAAAAATATAAGAAGATTGTGATTTTTCGTAAAAGAGTCATTTTTTTCATAATTACGAAATTATTTTTCATTTTCGTTAATTTAGAAACTTTTTCGTA
>CATKHJ010170034.1:0-15673 GCA_949750685.1 Vernicia montana | reverse complement strand
GTTATAAGTTATTTGACAAGTATAAGCCCTACCATTCTTGTGAGCTAGCCTTGAATTACCTAGCCTCACAAGTATGGTAGTATATTCTTTACTCACTACTTTATCTCATTAGTGATTCCATTTTTCAGGAGATTAGAAGTTTATCAGCCCGGTTCTTCAGGCATTTTCCTCTCTAAAGAACCTATTTGATCAATGTAATTTCTCCATTATTTTGTATGTAATTGAGATACTTTAGTGCTCCATGTGTGTAATAGAGAGAAAGTTATTCTTTTGGCCTTTATGGCAAGTATGGATGATTTCTTATATGTATTGTTCATGAGACTTATGAGTTTATGAGATTATGAGTATGTATATATATGAGTATGTGACATGATGAGATAGATGAGTTTGTATACATGCATGAGTTCAGGTTCTGATCTTGGGATGAGTGAGTTAGTCATTATGATATTATGGAAATTATGAGATGAGAAGGGTTCTACGGGCTTTCGGTGGCCTTAAGCCTACCCATGCCCTAGGACCGTCATAGTTGCGAAGTTGGGCTGTGACATGGTTATATTTGCTTAACTGGACATTTTATTGACAAGGATTGACAATTGCAAAACAGAATTTTAAACTTTTGTTATATGCCTCCTCCTCATAGTGGGGAAGCTTTGTGTGAAAAAATTCACATTTTCTTATGTGGTTGGCAAATTGATGATAGAATCTTTTCTAGTACTTTAGATAATGCAACTGCAAATGATGTGTGTGCTGGTTTGTTAAAAAATCTTTTGGTTGCTTAGGGAGGGCTTGTGAGACAAGGATATTTTTTTCATATGAGATGTTCTGCTCATATCTTGAATTTGATAGTGTAAGATGGCTTAAAAGAGATTGATGGTTCCATTTTAAAAATTAGGGAAAGTATTAAGTATGTGAAGGGTTCTCAAGCTAGAAAAATTAAAATTTTGGAGTGTGTTGGTCTTTGTGCTCTAGATTTGAAAAAAGGTCTTAGATAAGATGTTCCTACAAGGTGGAATTCCACATATTTGATGCTTGAGAGTGCTTTATTTTATCAAAATGCTTTTATGCATCTTCAAATGAGTGATTATAATTTCAAGCATTGTCCATCATTTGATGAGTGGGCTAAGGTTGAAAAGATTTGCAAGTTCTTACAATTGTTTAATGATATATCTTATCTCTTTTGTGGCACTAAATACCCAACAACAAATCTATTTTTTCCTTTAGTGTTTACTGCCCATTTAAGTTTGAAAGAAAGTATGTCTAGTCAAGATGTTTACATGAAAACAATAGGAGAGAAGATGTTTGGGAAATTTCAAAGGTATTGGGATAAATATAGCAGAATATTAGCTATTGCTATGATTTTAGATCCTAGGTATAAGCTAAGTTTTGTTGAATGGTATTATAAGAAGCTCTATGGTGATGAGGGGTTAGTTGAGGCTATGAAAGTTAAAAATGACTTGCTTTACTTGTGTTCTGAGTATGTTAATGCTGGAAATTTGATTGGTGAGACAAGTAGTAGAGGTTCGGGGACCAAATCAATGCAAAGAATGGAGTTTGATGGAGCTTCTTCAACTAAAGATGTATTAAAGGTACTTGTTATATTGCTCCATATTTATTTAGTATTGCAAATTTTGAGATAATACTATATTTCTTTTAATTTTTTTTTTATATATTCATATATGGAAATAATTAAAGTTAGTGTTATTTTTTTTTTCATGTTTTTGTAGGAGTTTGACTCTTTTGAGTGTGATGATTTTATTCCTCAAAAGAGTTAATTGGAACTTTATCTTGATGAACCAAGGATGGATCGGAGGACTAAGTTAGATGTTTTATCATATTGGAAAGGAAATCAATATAGGTATCCTCAAATTGCAGCCATGGTTCGTGATGTTTTAGCTATTCTTATGACCACAATAGCTTTTTAAAGTGCATTTAGCAATAGTGGAAGGGTTCTTGATCAATATAGGAGTGCACTTAAGCCTAATGTGGTGGAAGCCTTGGTGTGTAATAGAGATTGGCTATTTGGTGATCAAGGTATAATTTAATCTTAACTCTTGAAATTATCTTATAAACTTATGTTTAAATATTTAACTCTTTCTTATTTGCTTTATTATTTGTAGATGCAAAGAAAAAGGAGTTGGAAGAACTTACAAAAGATATGACGGAGCTTAACTTAGAGTCTTCGAAATTGGAGGATAAAGATGTTGATTTACCTTCTTCATCTAATTCTATAATTTGAATCTTTTTTGTTCTTGTGTTTATTTGGAAGAATTTAAATGGTGCTTATTTTAGAACTTTTATGTTTATGTTAATTTGCAAACCTTGTGTTGTATTAAGAATGCTATTTAAGTTTGTTTGATGCTATTTGCTTGGATGTTGAAGAACATATAAAACATGAACTTTTTTAATGAATTTATAATTTTAATCATTAAATTTTGTATTTATGGATTTTCAAGTTAAATGAGTTAAACGGGTTAAATGGGTCATGTGCAGGTCATGTCGGATTCAGGTTAAACGGGTTAAATGGGTCGTGTTAGGTTCATGACCCGCACACGACCCAATTAAATAAATGGATTATTCGTGTCGTGTTCGTGTAACCCATTTAATTTTTGTGTCGTGTTAGGGTGAGAATTTTGTTACACAATTAATAAATAGGTCGTGTTCATATTGACCCTAATCGTGTCACCTGAGTAGGTCAACACGACCCATGAACACATTTTGACACCCCTAATTTTACCCTTAAGACTTTTGAAGAAACTTGGCCTAGGTAAAAATGATCTAGAAAAGGCCGATGTTTTCATGAACGACTTCACTTGGGGGCAAACCATGGCAGAAGGATTCATTACAGTGCAGATGAAGGTCGGTTGTGAAACTCGGCCTAGAGGAATATTCATGGTGGATGTTAAGAGTAATTACAACATCCTTCTTGGCCGAGATTGGATCCACTCAAATGGGTGTATCCCATCCTCGATGCACCAAACCTTAATATTATTCAAAAAAAGGGTACATGGAGATCGTCCATGCAGATGCCAACCCTTTCAAAGAAGAAGTGCATAAGGCGGATTCCCTATTTTATGACCTACAAACTTAGGTCACTAAGGTAGTTGTCTCAGAAGATGGCAAGTACAAAAGGAAGCAGCCTAAAATAAATTCCTGTGATGAGTCAAGAATTTTGGCCAATGAAGTATTCGAACATCTTTAGTTCGGCTCAATAGTCGAGCATCATCCTCAAACTAAGTATTAATGGTTAAGTCCAAACAGCAAAAAGAGTGTTTGAGGAAGATAGTATATCTCTTCCATAAATGGGGAATAACTATGGCTGAGTGCATATATGAAGATGAAGAAGAAGATCCATCCAACCAATTACAGCTTAAAGATCTCAAAATAGCATCTCAGAAGCTACAAGACGAACTAACTGAAGTTCAAGACCTTTTGAAAGAAGTGAACCTAGGTACTAAAAAGGATCCACAACCTACGTTCATTAGTGTGAAGTTGAACACCGATTTCAAAGCGAAATTAGTAGCTTTGTTAAAGGAGTTTAAGGATTACTTTTGCATGGAATTATGATAAGATGCCAGGTCTTGACCGATCCTTAGTGGAGCATCGGTTACTAATTAAGCCAGGGTTCAAGCCATTCAAGCAACCAATGAGAAGAATGTCAAATGAAGTCGAAGAGTTAGTAAGAGAAGAAATAAAAAAGACTTCTTGATGCATGGTTTATCAAAACAGCCACTTACATGGAATGGCTCTCCAATATCATCCCAGTGATAAAGAAAATTGGCAAGTTAAGGATTTGTGTTGATTTAAGGAACCTTAATACAGCTACACCAAAAGATGAATACTCCATGTTGATTTCAGACATGTTGATAGATTTGGCAGCATGCAATCTCATCCTCAGTTTCATGGATGGGCATTCGGGATATAATCAAATCAAGATTGCCGAAAAAGATGTTAGTAAAATGGCATTCAGATGTCCAGGATCGATCGGGGCTTACGAGTGGGTAGTAATGCCATTCGGACTAAAGAAGGTCGGGGCTACATACCATAGGGCTATGAACCTTATCTTACATGATATGATTAGGAAATTCATGGAAGTTTGTATTGATGATGCGGTGGTTGGTCCCAGCAAGAAGAGAAACACCTAGCCAATCTTTAGAAGTATTTTGAATGAATGAGGGAACACAAATTAAAGATCAACCCTCTCAAATGTGCATTCAGGGTATCGGCTGGGAATTTTCTCAGGTTTTTAGTCCATCAAAGAGGAGTGGAGGTTGACAACAATAAAGTTAAGGCAATCATAGAAGCTCAGTCTCCCCAAACAAAGAGCTTTAAAGGCTGATCAGGCATATCAATTTCTTAAGAAGATTTATTGCTAACACAACGGGGAAGCTTCGGTCATTCGGAGGACTTATGAAAATAAAGAATAATAGCGAGTTCAAATGGACCGGGAAACATCAACTGGAGTTTGATGAAATTAAAGCTTACCTCACAAAACCCCCGGTTATGACTCCACCACGGCCGAACCAACCCTTGATTCTTTTTATTTTAGCTTCGGAAGATTCTATTGGGAGTATGCTTGCTCAAGAATAAGAAGGTTTTGAATGGACAGTGTATTACCTTAGTAGAAGTTTGAATGCACATGAAGTAAAATATACATCGGCCTTTTCTAAGGAACAAAATGGGTAAGTGGGTCGTGGCATTATCAGAGTTCACACTGCAATATGTTCCCCATAAAGCTATCAAGGGTCAAGCATTAGTTGATTTTTTAGCCCATTACCCAACTAAGGAAGAACCAATTGAGGGAGATATTGATTGTGTATTCAGGGAGAACTGGAAAAATATGGTTTGATGGTTCAAGGACTATAAGTTCGATTGGTACGGGCATAATATTAACTTCACCAGGGGACATTTGAAAAAAGCTGGGGTTCTTACTCGGTTTCTTATGTACAAATAATCAAGCCGAATATGAAGCTTTAATCATTAGACTTGAAATCCTCACCGAGCTTGGGGTACATTCGGTGAATATAAAAGGGGATTTCTTGTTGGTTATAAAGCAAGTATCTGAAGAGTACAATTGTTAATCAATTGTGCTCTGGTCATACTGCAACAAAGCCATGCATCTTTTGGACAGCTTCGAGCACTTCTCTTTGGAGTATGCTCTAAGGACCGAAAATGAGGAAGCAAATCAATTGGCACATGGGGTATCAAAATATTTGGCTTGGTTTGGAGAAGTACGTTTGAAATATAGATGACCTCTGTTTTATGCATTAAAGGCATAGATCGATTAAAGGAACAATTTGAAAGACACAAAGATATCTTTAACATAGATTTGACTAAGGACTAGTGAACCGTACTTATCAAGTACCTAAGGAACCCATCATCGGGGGCAGATCACAAAGTCAAGCTCATTGCACCAAGATTTTAGGAAGATAATGGAGAATTATACTGAAAACATCCCAAGGGAGAATTGTTGTTATGCCTTGGCCTAAAATAAGCCATGTTAGTAATGGTCAAGGTCTATGAAGGACTAGTAGGAGCTCACTAGTCCGAAAAATAAATGAGACAACTCTTGAAACAACACGACTATTGGTGGCCGAGCATGGTGACATATTATTTCAGTTATGCAAAGGGATATGAGGATTGTTAGAAGCACGGGCCGATCCAGCTAGCCCCTGCTAAAGAGCCTTATTCAGTAATCAAGCCGTGGCTATTTAAAAGATGGGCAGTGGATATCATTGGTAAGATTTACCCACCATCCTCTAAACAATACTCTTTCATTCTAGTGGCCACGAATTACTTCTCCAAATGGGTGGAAGCCATCCCATTGAAAGTTGTGAACCAATAATAGGTCATAAAATTCTTCAAAGAATACATTATGCACCAAAGTAGCTTACCCCAATCGATCACGACCGATCAAAGAACAATTTTCACTGGAGATGAAGTTAAAGAGTTCTGTAAAGAGTTCAACATCATGCTAATTCGTTCAATGTCGTAGTATGCTCAAGCAAATGGATAGGCCAAGGCAACCAATAAACTAATCAAGATGAACATTCATAAGATGGTGGATGATACCCAAGGGTTTGGCATGAGTTATTAAGTGAAACTTTGTGGGAAATCCAAACTACACTGAAGATGGCTACGGGAGAAACACTGTATAAGTTGGTGTATAGGCATAGCGCGATGATTCCTACCGAACTGACCATGAAGTCCTTGAGGTGCCAATTCCAAGATGAGGTTACAGCCGATTAATATAATCAAGCTATGCTAAGGGATTTGGACGATTTAGATTATAATCGGCTAGCCGCACTTGACAGAATCTAAGCACAAAAGAAATGTGTAGAACGAGCTTACAATAAGAGGGTTCGGTCTAAAGAGTTCAAAGTTGGTGACTTAGTTTGGAAGGTTATACTACTAGTAAGCTTTAAGACGCCCGAGCTCGACAAATGGTTTCTTAATTAGGAAGGTTTGTTTGTTGTAAAGGAAATCAAAAGGAACAAAGCATACAAGCTTTTAGATCAGGATGACGAGTTGCATGATCGGTCAATCAATGGAAAATTTTAAAACCCTATATGTCGTCTTTATAGGAAGGAATTGACCAATCTTTGTTCTTGTAAAAAATAGGCAACCTTGGCTGAGCCTGTGTCTGTTCGGCCTTAAGAGCTTGTATGTTAGTAATCGATTTTGTTTCCAGGCCGATTTCATTCTTACATTAATAAAGATATCATTCTTTTTAGTGATTTCTCTTAACAATCTTGGATATTTGTGTGTACTTGTATTAAATAACTTAAAAAGCAAATATCATGATGAAAAGGTCGGTCCCGTGGCCGTCAAATAAGTTCATAAACATAAAGAGCATTCACAAATTGTACTAAAAAAAGGATCGGCCTTATGGTCAACATTACAAATCGCCAAAATTGTTCAAAAGGCATAGAACGCCGAACTAACTACATAATAGAGAAGAAATGTTCAAAGATCTTGGCAATCATGTCTTGTTAAGTTCTGGCCCTCAGTAGTTCAGCCTCTAGCGCTTGAGAGAGTTCTCCTTGAGGTGCCAATGGCTTCAAGATAGGCTCTAGTTCTTTTGATGATGTTTGTATTAATTTCTTTCTGCCAATCTATCTCGGACATTTGCGCTTTAAGCTTACGAACCTCTAAGAGAAGCCGTTAAATTTCATTAGCAAAATATTTTTCTGTTAGACCAGTTGCTTATTCTAATTAGCTACTTCAACACCAGATTGCTTCATATTTTGAATGGATGTGTCAGCCTCTGCAATTTTATCAAAAGCATGTTTGTGCTGGGTCACAATGAAATTGGCAGCTCGATAGTCCTTAGCATAGTTGTGCAACTCACGGTAGAAGTTATCAATAGTTGCCTTGGCACCGATTTGGAAGTGCTTGCAGGTAGCATGATCATGAACAAAGGCCAGAGACTCATTGATTTCTTTCATAGCCGAATCATCTAAAAGCAAAGCAGGACCACAATCTTTGAAAGAGGCAAGTTTGTGCATGTGATGTTTGATTGTGCCAGTGAGATCTAGAGCTTGTGGCACATTAGAAAGATAAGAAACTGAGCCTTCTATAGGTTTAGAGGATTCCATATTCGTGACGACTGAGTCAAAGTTTGCAAATAATAGAGACACGTCTTCCCAGTTTTCCTACACAAAGCAAAGTGTTAAAAGCAGAAAAGATTGGTCAAAAGACAAGATATGGCATAGGTAAATATAAAAGCATACCTCATTAATAGATTCGGTTTGGTCCCGTTGGTGAACAATATCGTCCTCAACAACATCCGCTAGGGTTTGGACCTCGACAGGTTGTGTCTTCTCAGGAGAAAGTGAATAGCATTTGCTTGATTCCTGAGGTGTAGAAACTGAGTGAGAAGAGGTTTGCCGAGACAAATATGGGGATGGAATTTTTATTTTTATTTTTGTAGGATGGTTCGGTTGCAAACCAAATGGTCTACATTTGCCTGCATATAAGGGGAACTAGTCAGCATTAATAATGATATAAAATGGGACCAAAACTTTTAGTGCGAGATATTACTCTGGTTTTTTTCCATTTAAGAGGTGGCTCGGTGGCACGAAACTCGCCTACTTCTCTTGGAACCTCAGGGATCTCCTTGGGAATAGTAGCTGTGACATAGGGAAAAGTCAAATTAAAATTTCAAAGTTAAATATCAAAAGGAAAAGGAATTAGATACCTAGCTGAACTAAGAGATGCTTGTCTAAAAGCTCGGGCCAAAACCAGGTGATGTCACTTGGCTAGTCTTCCAAATACGAGCCAACCCAAGTGACTTGGTCTTTCTTTCTTTTTTCAGTTAGGCTTAAAGGAATTTTAGCTACATCGAAAGAGGCATTAGGAGTTTTAGGCTAATTGAGGCGAGGAACTCTAACAGGGATCCACCCTGGACAAACGGTGGCCTCTTTGGACGAGTCACGTCTATCTTGGAGTAGCCTTTTCTCAATTAGAATTTATTGTCTCCTTTTGGCTGTCTTCTTCCTTTTGATCAGGGCCTTTTTATTGGCCTCGATCTGTAGTTCAATTTAAGCATTTTTTATTTGCCGAATCATTTCATTCGGTTGCATATAGTTGTATATAAAACCATAGAATTGCTTAAAAGAAATAATTTTGCGAAGATGCATACCTTTTGTTTTGGCCAATCCAACACCTTGCATAGTATGAGAAGAGCCTGGATCAGATGGCGTAGTCCTAGAAATAGTATGAGGAGTTGTAAGGTCCTGCAATCCCCACACTGACTCTACCGTTTTGGCCATTCTTTTCTCAACAAAAGCATACCACTAGTTTGAGTAAATAGCAGAGCAGTTGGGGTATACAGGGAGATCTTCCATCTCAAACTCGACCATTTTTGTCTCATTGAGTTTATTAATTTCCAAGATCAAGTCAAGAGAGACAAGGGACCAAGCAACCATCCCGTCATTGGCAAAAAAAGTAATAGGAAGAGGCAAACCTTGAACTAAGCTGAGTTAACGGGCATACATGTTAGGGTGGTACACTTCAACACTGCACTTATTATCTAAGATAGTGCTAAAGTGAAGATCCCGAGCTTGTAAAGCACTTGCCCAAGATTCAGCCCACTCATTCAAGAGCCTTTCATTCCTAAGTGACAAGTTAGAATACTCGAATCTAGTCCATTTAGGGTTGAATCGGTCGATAAGGGCAAAAAAGTTAAGAGTCTCTGTGCTCAGTGGAATAAAATAAAGTGAAAACATTTTGGTAATTGAGATTGCAGAAGCTAAGACTCCTTGCCCAATGCCTATAGTTCGGCAATTTCTCAAGGGCAAGTTTTCTTGAAGGATGAGAAAGCTCAGGAAAATAGGTAAGAAGCCATAATTGGACCATCCAGATGGGGTCGCAAATAGTTCCAAATGATGGAGTTCCACCATTTAGGAAGGTATGAATGTTTCGCTAGAGGTGGGCAAGAATATAAGGGTTGAGTGCAAGGCGCTTGCCCAAGGCAAGAGCAACCACAATTTTTATATGTTATTTTCTTACTTTGATTGAAGCAGTGAATAAAATGAACTTGCATAACCAATACAAAAGAAAGGACACATGCTCATCAAAAGATGGCTCGGGGTCTGAGGTTCGGTTGTTAACCAAAAATTGCTATAGTCGCAATCATTTTTGCTAAAGGATATGTCCAAGTTCTCTGTGTCGGCTTCCATAGAGGCGTCAATAGGTTCACCTGAGAGGGGGATGTTGAAAAGAATAGCAAGATCAAAAAGGGTAATGGACGTAAGACCGAAGAGAAAGGTAAAAACATTGCTTTTGACTAACAAAAAAAACAAAGCCGAGTAGAGTAATTGTTTTTGGAGACTGAGCCTTACTAAAGAAAACTCTAAAAGGTCTTGAATTCCTAAGGATTCCTAGGATTTGGAGAAAAAGGGTTTAAGTCGGTCATGCCACGCCAATAATTCATTAGGGCAAGTCAGCCAAGATTTAAGACCTTTACCATGGAGGAAAAAATGGAGGAAATTTTTAGAACTAAAATGGCAAACTGAACCCGAGCTATACAGAAATTTTTCATAACGAGTCTTACGTTCATGAATGATATGACCCAACACTATACTAGACTTAGAAGGGTAAAGTACCTTGAGTGAGATCGACTCTCCTGATTCGGCCAGGGCTTGGTATGTTTGTTGAGGGGTGCTTGAAGAAATTTCCTTTCCCTTAGACTTAGTTATCCTGCCCGAATTACATAACACAATTATTAAAAGAAAGGGCGAGTACAAATAGTAAATAGTGAAAATTCTAAAAGTAATAAGGATCAAATGGTAGTACTTGAATCTTTGAAGGATCCTGAAGAACACTTGAGAGATTGGAATTTGAAGATGCTCAGGCCGAACTAGAGGAAATTTCACTAAGGAAGATTTTTACAAACGGTGAAAATAAAGAAAGTGGATTGTTTCCCTTATTTATAAGGCCCCATTGGACTGTTAAAAGCTTGGAATATGACGAGACATGATAGTTCGACTTCCAGAATTTGAAAATTCAAAAAAATTTCAAAATTTCCCAATTGATTGCAACGATCAGAAATGGCAGGCAAAGAATTATTATGATTCGGCTTCCTAGTTCGGTCGGCTTCTAAAGAGTGCAACCCTTCATCTTTCTAAGACAAAGGGTTGCAGAATGCATTATTAACGCCAACCCAAAATTAGGCCCAATTGAAAGAGGCCCAACATATGTAAATGTATTGTAAATAGTTATATGGGCTCGTTTGTGCATAGTGATCCCATTCGGATTGTACATCTCCTTTTAGAGTTAGGGTTTTGTTTACGTTCATAGTTACGAAATTGCTCCTGTATAGTCACTATATATAGAATTATAAATGCTTTGTACGATTTTTTATCACTCAATTTAATAAACTACCAGGATTCTCTCAAATTGTGTGATCATTTGAATTGACGATACTTTTGCTTATATATTCACAAACTTTGATTAATGGTACTTGCTACTTAAATATCAAACCCCTAAATTAATTGATTGACGACGTCGGACGTCTATATCCCAGGATTGTTACGTTATTTTTCAGTGCATAAATCCCTAAATCGAAGGTTAGCGGTACTTTTACCTATATACACTATATTTAGTTTATTTTATTTGCATTATAAAATATAAAATACCAAAAATAGTCAAGAACCCAGGGAACCTACAACACTGATATAGGAACTCAATTAAAAATCTAAATGTATTAATTCTAAAAATTAATCTAGGCGTAACAAATTTGTATGTAAAATTTTTAATTATCTATATAATTATTTTAATTTCTATTGTGCCTCTTAATTGAACTATACGTAATTTTTACCTACAAAAATTAGATATGATAGTTAAATTGCAAAATGAGTTGAGAGATTTTTAAAGTTTTTGAAAAATTATATAACCTAAATTTATATATGTAAATTTCATAATTTCTTATATAAATTTTATAATAACTTCTATAACTTTTGCAATTAAACAATGTAATTTTTAGTTGAAAAAATAATATATGATAATAGTCTTATTGCAAAAATGTAATGTGAAAATTATAACATTTATTGAAAAAAATATAAATTAAAAAATTAATATAAAATTCTTAGTTGCCTATTTCTTTATTAATGTCTATTATAATTTGTACTATTGACCTATTATGATACTTATATTACAAAATAGAAGATAAAATTATTAGATCTTTTGAAAAAATAACATAATCTAAATTTGTATATAAATTTTATATTTGCTAATCTAATTTTTTCAGCTCTTTTTATCATTGTTGTATTGGGTATTGTAATTTTTAATTTGAAAAAAAAAAGTCAAAGTAATAAAGAAATTACAAAGTTAGTTTAGAAATTATAAAATTCATTGAAAACTTAAACAATTGAAATATTAAATCTAATTATATTATTTTACTAGAATATTTTATAATATTTATTATTGGATGATGTAATTCCAACATGTTACCTATTGACATATAAAAAAGATTTTAATAATTTTTAGATATTAATTAATTATTTTAAAAAAATCAATGGTTAAAATTTAACTATGAGATGTAATTTTAGTGCTTATAAATTAGACTTGGACAGAAAATACAGTTTAATCAGCTGGGAACGACATATCATCACAGAATCTGATTGAAACCTGATTCTTCAAGTTCCACAAGGAAACCGAGATAGACAAAGACAAGAAATTGTATCTGAAATTCACATTAAAACAAACAGATCATCACAAAATCTTCGATTGAATGAGTTTTTTTAATTCTCAATTGGATTTTGAATGGCGATATTGTATATTGTCGAAGAAATTGATCTCAAATTAAGAAATTGATTATCATTATCACTCTGTTTCTTGAAGAAGGTGGCGAGGCAGAGAGGAGCTTCTCTAATCTTGGCTTGGAGGAAAGCATCCACAAAGAGCCGAGTTGAGTTAATTGGTTAATTGGGTTTCTTGATTTGCTGTCCTTTTTTATTGAGCAAAGAAATCTAAACCTTAAACCCACACCAACTGCAAAAACTCACAGGTGTAAAACAATGGTAACACTTATGCCCGAGTTAATCACTGAAATTCTTCTTTGGTTGCCGGTTAAGCCTCTTCTGCGTTTCAGATGCGTTTCAATATCGTTTTGCAATCTTATTGATAGTTCATATTTCATCAAGGAACATCTTAAAAGATCCATGGAAACCAGAACCCACCACAAGCTGTTTATCCCAGACTATTATACAGGGAATCAAGAATGGATCTCTTTAGACATGGATTTTAAAAACGGAGTAAAAAAAGTCGAAAGGTTCAATAATCCAGTCCGACCAGATACCTTCATATATGGTTCTTGTAATGGTTTGCTCCTCTTGTTTGTAGATGATAAGAAGTTTGTAGATGATCATGGACTTGCTCTATGGAATCCATACACTAGACGACGCAAGGTGCTTCCAGTTTGCCCAATTGAAATCCCTCAGGGACTTGGTTTCAGACAAAACAGTCGTTGTGGATTAGGATATGACTCTACTACTAATGACTACAAAGTTCTGTGGATTTCGAAGATTTCAGGGCCAAACAATGTTAATTTTCCTGTTCAAGTTTGGATTTTTGGTTTAAAATCCAATTCTTGGAGAAGGCTTCCAGATTTCCCTTATAATGAATATATATTCCCACGGTATGGATACCCACCACGGGGATACTTTGCTAATGGTGCTTTACACTGGTTGTTTAAAGAAAACGAGAGCTTGTTCCAACTTCCAGAGATGATTGTTGCTTTTGATATGGCAAATGAGACTTTCTATAGTATTCCACAGCCTGTTTATTCAACTGAAGGATCTCACACTGGTTTGGAGGTTTTAGAAGGGTGTCTTTGTATGATTTTATTTAGTTATTCAAAAAAAGAAGTTGAAATGTATATTAGAAAGAAGCATGAAGATGGGTTTTCTTGGATGGAATTGTGCACTTCTACGGGAGGGCAGTTTGGTCGTGAATATACACAACCATTGACATATTCGAAGAAGGGAGATAAAGTTTTGTTGATCAATAATGAAATGAAATTTATATGGTATGACCTCAAAGAAAAAACAAGTGAAATTTTTAAGATTTTTAATTCTCCTTTTGGGTATCATATAGTTGCATCTTGGGAAACCCTTGTTTCACTTGGTGATGACAGTAAGTTTGATGGAAATGTTCCTGTGGGGTGGGGAGAAGAACTTCCCGGTGATTGGAACTTTGATGATGACTTTGAGGGTGATGTGAAGTAAATTAATTTACAAGTGCTAGGTTTTGAGAATGGATTCCAAAATACATTCAATTTATGTTTCGGAAAATGTTATGTATCATGTGATTATAGAAGTGTGTTTCAATAGAATTTAGAGTGCATGTAGAAATTAAATATAGAAATACAATAAAGTTAATTTATAATTTTTACTAATATTAAATTAGTCAAATTACTATGTAGTCCCTGAGATTTGATAATATTAACGGTTTAGTCCCTCTAGTTGGCCAAACTAATGAATTAGTCTCCTAGGTTTTGATCCGTCCAACTAATTGGTCCTTCCATCCAAATTTTTTATTTTTTCATTAAAATCAATAAAAAATTAATATTTTTGTACTTTTAATATAATTAATTTCCTTATATACCCTTGGATAATATTATAAATAGATAACTAAGCTTACATCTACACTAATTTCTCACTCTTTTTTCCCCTCTCTTTTTTCCCTCCTCTGAAACATCCCTCTCTCTCTCTCTCTTTCTCTTTCTCTCTCTCTCAATTGATGAAGTTCTCATCTAGGGAGAGAAAAATGTCATTCTTAAGTGCAACTGACAGTGGGTGGGAAGAAAGATACCTGAACAAGGTCTGCGATTACGGGAATCGAGCTGGAATTCGGATTTCCGAGTCGGCAAAGAACAAAAACAAGCTTTATTATTATTGTGTGGATGGTAACTGTGGTTCTTTTCTTGGATGGTGTATGCCTGCTAATAGGTTCAGATCGGCTTCCACAAGGGAAATAATCCAGTCTCAACCCTTGAACAAGGTGTCACAACCGGAGGTTTCGGATTTGAAAGATGAATTGATGAGTTTAAAGCATGAGAACGCAATGATCTTTGAGAAAATTGAAGGATTAGATGCTGGGCTTAGATCTGTGAAGATGTATATTGCAATGTTGAAGATTAGTACTTTATTTCTGTTTGTTGTTGTTGTTATTTTACTAGGAAAGATGGCTTGAGTTAGTATGTGGGTTGGGAATTTTTTGTTGTGATGAATGTTGGTACTGTTTATTGAAGGAATTTGGGGCTTCTTTGTGGATGAAATTGGGACTTTTGTGTATTATAGAAATGCAAGTGTAGAAAGTTAGTCTTATAGCCTATAGAAAAGCCCCCAGTGCTATAAAAGTGGGTAAAGGTTGATATGGTTGGTTGGTGGTTTGTATTAAATGTTCTTAGTAATATAAGTAAGTTAGTAAATTTGTTAGTTTGTAAGTTTAAGTTTTATATTAATATGAAGTATAAAATTATGTTTTAAATTAAGTTTTATATGAATGAAATATGAAGTATAAGTGAGAAATTTAAATTAAATTTAATACACTGTCGAAATTGCTTTGTATTAATTGAGTTAACTGGTGTTTAGAGTGAATTAATATGAATAATATTAGTTATAAAGAGTTCAGAGCTCATTTTGACAAATTAGTAGAAACGGAACTGGTCGCTGGATATCATGAAGAGGGACTAAATAGTTAGTTAATTCAAAAATTAAGGGACATATTAGTTTATAAAAGGTTAATATAAGGGACCAATTTGTTGCTAAATTTAGGATGATAGGGGGTTAATTGTTGACTTATTATTAAACTAAGGGACATATTTGTAGCAAAATTTCTCATTTTTTCAGTTATTTGTGACATTATATACAAAGACCCTGTGAAATTAATAGCACCTATGAGCTAAATTTACCAGTATCTTATCATACAAAATGGAATACAAAGAGGCTTAAATTAAATGGCCTCTAATTACAAACAAAATGAACAAATGAATCATTCATAAAATTGAATAAATCACATAATTAAGTTATAATAAATCATCTATTAATATTATACGAAGATTAAAATTATAAATGTCATTACAGTCGGTCAGTTTATCACTTGACTTCTAAGTAACCTAGCAATATACCCAACCAAAATAAGATTACAAAACATGAATCAAAATTCCCCA